>CAJHUC010002181.1:0-45962 GCA_905146915.1 Ostreobium quekettii
CTCCCCGGGATCCCGAAGCAGGAGACAACAAGGAGCCAAGCTGGAAAGCCAGCGGATCCCCAGGGCCGGAAAACGCCGTCAAGCCCAAGGCGGGGGGGGGCCAGAGGGACGGTCGCCATAGAGGCCATTACGGTGGCCGGAATTGCGATTCCTGGCCCCGAGATGGAGCCCACAGCAGCCACCGAAAACAGCGGTAGCGAGGCTGGGGTGGTGGTGGCCGCGATCGAGCCAGCAGGCGGCAAAGGGGGGTGGCTGCTGGAGGAGCCCATTCCCGCCAACAGATGGCGGAGATGCTCCTCCAAGAAAGGGAGGAGTTGGCCCGCCAAAGCACGGGCATCAGGCAGAGCAGGGGGGCCCAAAGCAGCGGGGCGCGGGGGCCGGTTCGGGCTGTGAGACAAAGCATCGGGTGCCCCAGCAATCGGGTGCACCGGCGGGGGTGTACTCGCCCGGTAATGGAAGGAGGTGGGGGGCAGGTCGCCTCCAACCGATTCGAAAATCGTGCCCCCCTCGGCCGAATGGGCCTGGAGGGGCGTGGCGATCGGCTGCGTGGAAACCACGCCCGCCGTCGGCGCCGCAGCAATGGCCGGTAGCGGCCGATCGTCCCCGTCGCCGCCGATGATCTGGCCGGAAGTTGCCTCCTCGGACATGGCGATGGGGTGGCCGAAAAATGGCCGGGATTCGGCAACGCCGGCGATCGAAGGGAGGCGGCGCGGCCCAGCAACGGAGGGGGAGGGGCCGCACCGCGAGGGATGGGTGGGGCTGAAAAGGTCGCCGGGTTCGCGGGAACCCGGCTCCGAAACCAAATGTTGCGCGGCAGCGCGCAACAGGGGGTGAGAGAAGCCTACCGGTACGGGCGCTCGAAGGCCATTAAGCCGGGACCCAGCACCGGACCCCAAGTACTACGTACTTGGGGCCGCACCCGAGCGCCGGTACCTGGGGGTACCCCAGGTACCGGTGGCCACCGCCTTAGTGCCGGTATAACAACTCTAACCCCTACACTATCGTAACCGTAGCCCTCTTGGGCCGGTTACCGTAAGGGGTTGTCGATACCCCCGGGTACCGGTTAGTGCGGTACACCAAGTCCCAGTTATCAAAAGACACTCACAGAGCGACTCAAAGAAACAACGCACAAGAAAAAGATTACGGCAAGGCGTTATGGTGGTGATATGATAGATCAAAGTGGCAGAAGTGAACGCATCAACATGGAGTCAAGACGTCAACCAAGGACCCGTTGCGCCTAACCCTACGGACCAAGTGACAAAGATAGAAACCGGGACGGGAGTGACCACCACACTTCCCCAAAGTGACGGCCGATAGTGGGGGCCGGGATTGGGGACCCGTGCCCTATTTATAGTGTTGGTGGTGGCCTTATTCACCATTTTGCTATTCACCGTTCAAGCACTAGGCTGACTGATACCCGATTCGATGAGCCAACACCCAGCAACCAAGATGGCTGCCCGTAACACCGCGCGGCGGGGGCCAGGCGTATAGCTAGGAATCTATGCTAGATTTCGCTGGAGGAATTCCCAAAGCAAGCAAGCTGCCTTGGGTCAGAGACAACGCACAACGAATGACATCCTCCACTGGGAAAGGCTAGACAGCCCGGTGCACGGGAACGAGCCGGGGGACACTGACGACCAGAGTTGGAGCACGGCGGGAGTGGGCAGCGAAGGTGTTGATTGTGCATGCGCCAACAAAGGGCAGTGCTGGTGGCGGATGAGCGACGCCAAGCTCCTCCGACGAGTGGAAGATATACAGAATGAGGATGAAACGATGCACGGGGAATGGCCTGGACCAAAGAGCACCCGTACTTGAGACACCACATAGGCCAGGGATTCCTCCCTTAGACCCCAACCGTTGGCTACACGATGACCCATGGACCGGTGCTAGACAACCCCTATGGGGCGGAGACTGAACCATAGTGAACCGCCTGACTGCTTGAGGAATACACCGGGGAAACTACAGCTACAACATCGGGAGGTGGAGTCACTGCTCACGGGACGTTTCGCTGCTAGGGGGGGAAGAGTGTAAGGGGGACTCATGCTATATTGTACTTTATGAACTGGTTGGGGACATTGTATAATAAAAAAATCAGCTTGGGAGAGAAGCACAGCGCATTGTGCAATATAAGCCTTGAAGGGAGCATTGTATAATAGAGAAACAAGAGTCGGGACTCAAGAAAGAGTGGTGAATATTAGAAGTCATAACTCGGGGTATTTTCTATACTGTAGACAAGAGCTAGAGTACCAAAAAGGGAGTGCCGTGTTGGTCAACATGGTAGGCTACGAAAGGGATGGGCCCACGAGACTATTGGGGTGAGTCAAGATGGGATATAGAGCCAGCAGTGCACCACGGGTAGGGCTGGCTGGGTGACTCAACCGTGAGGCGAATATGGGGGAAGTGGACGGATGGGCGAATGTACGAATTCGAACAGCACCGGAACATTCTGGTAGCAGCCGTTCAGCTGTCTAGTTGCCGCCCTTGGGCAGCTATAAATACAAAGCCAAATGATCCCAATGTAATAAACAAAGTTGTTGTCCTTTCTCTCTGCATCGTACCACCAACTCCCGAGTGAAATGGGACCAAACAAACCGTGCCGCAGCTGGTGTGTGAGCCAAAATGAGGCTGCCGCCCCTTACACATGTCCTATCGGTCTCCCTCCTGAACCACCAACAAACACCCAGCAAAAAGTGGAGAGACTGGTCTCAGCAAGTGATAATCTTGTTTAACCAGTGTATTAGAGATAGGTCCAGTTTGCAGTTCTATCTATGCATCAGAATTGGCTGCAAAACATATGTCTGATCAAAAATCTGATCCCATAGGCTCCCTCACTGTCCCATAACACTGATGATGGTCCATTTGGTCAGCCATATGGACTCGCCTCATCAATGAATGAAGAGTGGCAAAGCAAATAAATAAAGAATGGTAGGAATGTCAAAAATGTCTCAATGTCCGGCACTGTGTACTAAATCCTGGCATAACTAATGAAACTGATTGACGCTGACAGCTGATAACTGATGTAGTTTGTAGGGTGACTGCATGGAGGTCCAACCCTGGTTATGTCCCAGAGCATAATCTCTACTCTTGCTCATAGAAACTTTAGGATCCACTAAATGACATCTCCAAGTCAATGGGTACTATACTTCCCCAACCAACAAGGTGCCAAATGGCTTCACCACGATAGTTCCAGAACAACCCTTTATAACCAGCTTCTTCCTAGGTTAGCAACAAGGAATTTAAGATTGCTCACCCCTCCAAAGAGAGGTCTCCTACCACATCCCCGGGAAAGCCATTGATTGATCAGAACTAAACCATCCCTATCCCTCTTGCCCGAGGAGGACTTCTCAGAAACGGCCTCCTTGTGGCCTCACCACTAGGACCACCTCAAGGTAGAGGTCGGCAGTTCAGGCTGTTATTTAACGGCAGCCGTGGCACGGCCCTGATGCTGTAAGTTGCCGTTAGTATTAACAGTGGTGAATACTACTGCAGACGGTGCACTTAGTAATATACCTACTAAGTAAGTGAATTTGCCACTGGAATGCAAAATCCCACCACCCAACAGCATTGGACGGCAAGCGCTGAGTGCCACTGGCATCTGATGGTGTAGTCTAATAGAAAGCCAGCATCTTCCGGCATAGAAGCTGCCAACCACCAATGGCGCTCTACAACATAATGTACTAATAAACCGGTATCTTACGACATGACTGTCTGAATGCACAGCGGCGGCCAGCAAATCTTCCAACATCAGTATTTAGCGGCGTTGCGTGCACCGACCTTTCCTCAGATTTATATGAAATTCGAGTATTTAAATTCAAATCATGGCAAACCTCTCCCAGTGTATCCACACACCCATCTGCATCACAAAAAACTACTCCAACAATCATGTGCCACCACAGAATTTTCCTTGCCATTGTGAATGTCATGCTCCCATGGTGGACTAGTCATGGTTTACTACATTGTACTGGACACGTCATGTCCATCATGGGATTAACCCCAAAAGATGGGGCTCTATCCTTCTGGCCCCCATTGCAAGTGACCCTTGTGCAAACCAACGCTTGTGCTACCATAGATGCGGCACATCATGTCAAAGGCAAGTGCTACAGCCACCGTGATGGCATGCGGACAAGTCAGAGCCACTGCCGAGGCAACCTGTACAGGGGTGAGATTCTACTCCGCTCTGTGAGTGTTGCAAATTAGGGCAAGGTTTTGGGGCGGTTTTGCGATGTGTTGTGGGTGTTGTGGGGCTTGGGCGACACCTCAGGTGTGTAGGGTGAGTCGAACATGTGTTGGTCATTCCCCCACCATCGCTGAGGTCAATTTCCACACATGGGACACAAGTTTGTGATGTCTGTGTCAGCGGAACCCAGAGGCGCAGGAGGGGCAGAGGCCACACCAGAGGCGCAGGAGGCGAGGACAACAAAAAAAACAGGTGAGTAGTTCAGCACTTGAAATTGAATTGCTTGTTTGTCTTGCACCATGGAAATGAACGTCTCTCACTCGGCCGTCGACCCCTCATTGTCCAACCCTCACCGATCCAGCGCTCGATTTGCAACAACAACCACCGTTGGCTAGAAAGGTAGGTCGTTGGGCAGTGTGGGGGCGGGAAGCACCGGTTCCATGCTTGCTTTCAGTGTTGTTGCGTTTGCCATCTTTGAAGGCTGATAGCACTTTCCAAGCACGTCGGCCTGCCCCCCTATCCCAGCCGCTGAATGCGCGACAGCTACCATCTTTGGTGGCTGTGCGGTCAGCGGCCAGGCAGCGCAGGGTGGGAAACAGGTAAGTGTGTGGAATGGTCTGTGCTTGCAAATATTGGCTTGGGTGCTGCCAACGACTCTTGGGTTGCAAGCAGACAGCCTAATGTGGTGGCTCGCTGAATCGCTGGGTTGTTGAATCGCTGGCTCGCTAAATCGTTGCCTCGATCAATTGCTGGCTCGATCGCTAGCTCGATCGATCGTTGGCTCGATCAATCGTTGGCTCGCTGGGTGCCTGGGTGTATGGTACTTGTTGGCTTATAGGATCGTTAGATCGATGCTTGCTATAGGATTGTTAATCAGTGCTGGCCACTCCAGCCATGCCTACATGAAAATGGCATAAACGTTGTATTGTTGGGTTGCTCAATCGTTGCCTCGCTCAATTTTGCTAGATCGATTAATCGCTGGCTCGATCAATCTTTGGCTTGCTGGATGGCTGGGTCTATGGTACTTGCTGGGTCATAGGATTGCTAAATCGGTGCTTGCCATAGGATCACTGATCAATGCTTGCTATTCCAGCCAGTCCAATGCCAAAATTGGCAAACTGGGGCACCACTTGCAAGCCCTGTTATTGTCCCAATCGCCTGGCGTGCGACTGCTACCATGTTTGGTGGCAGTGTGGCCGGTGGTCAGGTAGTGCGGGGGCAAGAATATGCCCCAACTGCTGGCTCGCTGGCTGGCTGGGTCTGTGTTTCTTGGTGGCTCATAGGATGGCTAGTTCAATGCTTGCCATAGGATCGTTAATCACTTTAGGCCATTCCAGCTGTTCATACATGAAAATGGCACACACGCTGAATTGCTGGCTCGCTCAATTGCTGGCTCGCTGAATCGCTGGCTCGCTCAATCGCTGGTTCGCTCAATCGCTGCCTCGCTCAATCGCTGCCTCGCTCAATCGCTGCCTCGCTCAATCGCTGCCTCGCTCAATCGCTGCCTCGCTCAATCGCTGGTTCTCTCAATCGCTGCCTCGCTCAATCGCTGCCTCGCTCAATCGCTGCCTCGCTCAATCGCTGCCTCGCTCAATCGCTGCCTTGCTCAATCGCTAGTTCGCTGGGTTGGTAGGATGGCGGCATTGTGCACCAATATGTGTACATAGTATAAATATAACTATATGTATCATAGAGATTAGTATATGTGGCTTATTTCCCAGAAGAGTGCAACACAAGCTTCTCAACACGTGCACCGGTATGTGCAAAGAGTATAGACGCAAATATGTGTAGCATGGAGATTAGTATATACACAACATAGAGATTAATACATATGTCTTGTTATCCAATACTGAGCAGCCTAACATGTTGGGACATGTGCACCGGTATGTGCACAAAATATAGACAAAAATATACATATAGCATCAACATCAACATCAGTAGCATGTCCATATGTGAAGTACGTTTTCCAATAGTGAGCGATTAGAGTATATCAATATATACAACAAGTGTATTAAGTTTTCTATATATCTTTATGATAGGACGCTCCCAGCAAAGACATCACCGTGATGGCAGAAATCGGAAATATAAATTCAAAGCCCTCAGACAGAAATGGGTTATACAAAAGAAATTCCAGGAGCATGGGTTGGATATCTACCACAAGGGGTTATGTTTAGGTTAAGAGAAGGAGGGCGGGGGGATAGTCCATTGGGGGAGGGGGAGTCAGACTCTGAATCAAGTGGGGATTTTGTGGGAGGGAGAGATGGGGTAGGGGGGGGTAGCGGGAGCAATGGGGGTGATGGGGGCTGGGGGTTCAACAGGGATAGGAGAGGGAGGGGGTTTGGCAAGGGTAGAAGAAGGGGCCCCATCAAGCTCTATGCCCACCCAAGCTGAACAGCATTTGCTCATGCACAGACGTGGTCTGTTGGCTTGCAAGCAACCCGTATGCATTTAGAGAAGCTGAGTCAGAAGGATTTCGAGAATCAGTAGATTATATACGCCAAGAGAGAAGGCACCATACCGCAGTTAGGCACGCTACCGAGGATCGCTCTACCCAAGAGTATTTAAATGACCTAGATTGGATTATGTATAACCAGAATAGGCGAGATTCAAATGGGATTTCATTATCCTCTTAGGAGGGGGAGCACGTCTATAAAAATGCTTTGCAGTTTTACAAGGCACACCACGGGGAGCATGGTGTTGGCTTCAAATCAGTGGCAAAGCAATTTGCCATTTATTGGATGAGTTTGAGAAAGATGATGGAAAGGAATGGGCGTGTTGAGCAGCATGCAACATATCCATCTAATTCTGACCTGGAGTTTGGTTGTTGAATTGGCTACATTTAATTGTGAATTTCTGCATTTTTAACAATATTTTTATTAAATTAATATTATTACAAGTGCTACAAATAAGGAACTCGCCGCTGCTACCATGGCCGCGGGCCTCCAGGGGTAACCCGATCTTTCTAGTCATACTGCCACCAATGGCGCTAACAACACAGTGCCCCAAAGTATGGTAATTGTAGACTTGCCATTTGGCTCCCAAAAGGAGGGAGGAAGGGCAGCAAACACACAAATTACCTAAACTAAATTACCCAAACTAGACACACAAAGGTAGCAACGAGACATACCATTAACATGCATTCATGTGGTGGGT
The DNA here is from genome assembly GCA_905146915.1 of Ostreobium quekettii. Lineage (NCBI taxonomy): Eukaryota > Viridiplantae > Chlorophyta > Ulvophyceae > Bryopsidales > Ostreobiaceae > Ostreobium > Ostreobium quekettii. Next base: position 7,331 of record CAJHUC010002181.1, read on the forward strand.
GGAGTTAGGGTCGCAACCGGTTCTTGCAATTCACAAAGCTATAAAATGCATTGTGCCTTTACTGCGCGGGCCTCTCTAAGTTTGGCCTGTGAATGCATCAATTAAATATAAGTATGGTTTAAATCCATTGAATAATGTACAAAATGGTTTTACAAGTGCTAAATGCATTCCCTAATATTGTAAGAATGGCATGTTGTCCACATTTTGGCTCACCACATTTGAGCCCTCACAATTGTGGAGGCTCCCCTTGTGAGGTTCGGGGAGCAGCATCACATGCTCAAGCGCAAATATCACAGTTTTCCGGTAAAGGCAAGCGAGGAGAAGGGAGGGGTGGGGATGGTACTTCAGTAGACTTGGTTAGTGGTGATGGGGAGAATGCACCCCGGGGTAGTGTATTAAAAAGAAAGCTCAAAATTGCGGATTTGGCAAAGGTTGACCAAAGGGGGCTTGAGCAAGAAGGCAAGGAAGATGGTGGACCAGAGCAAAAGCTTAAGGAAAAAAGAGCTAAAAAGAATGAAGAGTTGCAAGATGAATGGGCTCTGGATGCCTTTCAAATAAATAAAACATAGGAAGAGCCAGACAAACTCGATCAAACAATATTGAAGAGCGCCTCTGTATATTGCTTATTATACCCAAGAAATGAGATATTATGGCCCAAAAGTGAGACTTCATTAGGCAATGTTGCATGGAAATATGTGTTTATATTTATAAACTCACAATTTGCTTGCTTCCTTTGTACAAACCAAATCACCCACCACTTAAAGTCTACCACAGAAGATGAGATAGAGGAAGCCAAAGGATCCAAGGCAAAGGCAGCTGAAGTTGGTGAAGATAATTGGCTAGAAGTGCCTACCTTACCCTGATAAGCAACAAAAGCAATGACAAGAACAACAACAAGACGGCGTAAGAAGCAAAGAGAAAGAGAAGTTGCAAGTGAAAACCCTCCCAATCCTATTCTTGAAGCAGTGACCACTTAAGCAGCATAACATTGGTAGCCAACAGAAGCCGAAGCCCAAAAGAAGATGGACGCCGTGAGTTGGTGGCAAAAATATGGAAATTTCTATCCGTTGATAGAAAATGTGGCATGTTGTGCACTCGCATTGCAAGCGAGCAATGCAACTTCAGAAAGGTTATTTTCATGAGTGTGTCTCATCATAAACATAAAAAGGCATTGCCTTTGGGGAGAACGGATTGATGGTTTGAGTTTGGTAGGATGGCATTGTAACAAAATGCATAGGGAAGATGAGCCTTAACCATGAAAAAGATTATGGCAATCGAGGATTTGATAGGTAGGACTATTTTTTGCATTCCTGTGTGATCAGCCGTTGTGGGTACTCCAACCCACTCTAGGTTTTGAGGTGATAGGTACAACACTATGAGTAAGTGGGATGGATTGGGTATATGTACTACAATTTTTTGAATCTCTTATCTATTGTGCATAATTTGTGATTTTGTTCTTCCAAGTGTTTTGTGTGATTGCACCTTCATGTATTGTATTATGTAGCTCAGCTTTTTTGAGGCGTTGCCTATGATGATGAGCAATCACGAGGGGCCTATATTGTAGGTTTGTCCACTATTGAGGGGCATTTTTTGACTGGATTTGAGGCATTTTTGCTTTCCCTCTTAATATGTTGCGTGCTTTTGACTTGCTTGTCTAATGGGCGTTTGATCTTTTGAATGTGTTGATTGCACCTGTATGCATTGTATTTGTGTTACTTTGTTTTGACATAATGAGTTTGCCTTCGATGATGAGCGGTCACATAAGTTTGTCTATTAACGAGGTAGATTTTGACTAGCTTTTGGGGCACCATAGTTTTCAAAGTATTTGATGGGCGCTGTTAGGTTAGGGCATTGAGGCCCTTGCATTGAGGTGACAGACGCAGTGCTTGTAAACAACTTGTATGCCGGCATGTGTTCCCTCTTGTGCACTGTGCAATCGGCTAGGCTGTGCGGCCTTGGCTTTGAGGCGACAATGCTATGCTTGGGTAATCTTGTGTGCCGGCATGTGTTCTCCCTTGTGCATTGTGCGATCGGCAAGGCTATGCAGCCTTGGCTTTGAGGCAACAATGCTATGCTTGGGTAACCCACAGCTCTGGCTATACTCAAGGCAAGTGCATCTTCTACCTTAAAATATACTTCCTCCGTCCGGAATTAATTGTCCTCTATGACTTTGGCACAATACTTCTCCATCACAAATACCTCAGTTTTCAGTAAAATTTCTTCCAAAGTTGTGCCTATGTCTCGGGAGTATACAGTCAAAATTTCAAGTTGATCTATCAAGTATTGAGAATTTGGCAGTACTTTGTAACAAGGGGTCTCCAGCCGAAAAACCACCCGTTTTCGACGAAGTCACCGAAACGGGCGTTTTTCGCGATGGTGAGGGGCACGCCTTCCCGGCGGCGAAACAAAGCCGCCTATACAGAACTTTCAACGCCGTTCAGGCTGAAGGTGGGGGCGGTCCTGATGAAGAGGCAGGGCGACAAAAAGCGAGTTCCGGCGGGCTTGATCGCCGAACTCGCCGCGGCTTACGGCTGCAATTCGAGGACGATCCGGCGAATCGGAGCTGCCTTCAAGGCCCAGATTTCTGGGTGAGGAGTTTTCGACCTCCATTGCCGCCGTCAGGGCAACTGCGGGAGGCGGCCCAATGCTGCTGACAAGGTGCGATCGAAGGTGTTGGCGATCTCCCCGGTTAGGCGGCGAACGATTCGGAAATTGGCTACCAAGACAGATTTGCCAAAATCGACAATTTTTGAGCACTTGAAGGGAATGGGTGCAAGAAGGATGGGTAGGTGGATCAAGCCTTGTCTCACACAAGAGCAGAGATATGCTAGGCTGCGTTGGATCGTTGGCCACACACGAAAAGTTGGCCGGAAGTGGGAATTTCTCGATTTTGCAAACACGATCCATATCGATGAAAAGTGGTTCTATATGATGAAAGATGCCTAGAAATTGTGGGTTCTGCCAGAGGATGAGCGTCCCGGTGCTCCAAAGGCATAGAGCAAGGCTTTTGTGAAGAAAGTGATGTTCTTAGCTGCCGTAGGGCGGCCCCACAAGCGGCCAAATGGGGCCAAGTTCAATGGATTGATTGGGATCTGGCCATTCGTGAGGGAGGGTTTTGCGGTGCGTTCAAGCAAGCATAAGGGCTGCCGGAGAGGCAGAATTGAAGTTGGTTTCCATGGATGGGGATGCTTGGAGAGACATGATGGTGGAAAAAGTTTTCCCTGCCATCAGAGATACCTATAAACACTTGAAGAAGCATGTTGTTGTCCAAGTTGATGGGGCAAAGCCGCACACAAAATTATCGATTCAAGCATCGATCGAGGCGGAATGCTCCAAGAAGGTTACAACATAATGTGGAGCAACAGCCAGCACAAAGTCCTGACTTTAATGTCTTGGACCTTGGCTTTTTTCATTCGTTGCAAGTCCGTGCATCGCAGATCAAGGAGGGAGGAAATCTGCAGGACATCGTCGATTCAGTGACAGCGGCCTTCTACGATCACGATCACGACACACTTGAGCGTGTTTGGCAAGCGCTTTTCCACGTGTTTGATGCCACGCTTCGCCATGATGGGGGCAACGACTTCCCCGTGCCACATGCCAGGACAGGAAGGGCGCAAATGCACGGGGATCTCCCATGGACGTGGAATATGAACGCACATTTTTTGGACAAGGCGAGGCGTTTTTTGGGGGCTGCTTAGAGGGGTTGGGACTATTTTTTTCTTGAAAACTGGTAGTTAAGGGTTTTGGGACTCAATCTTTCCAATTTTAAACTTTTTTTGTGATTTTGACATGGTTCATGTAATGTAATTAATCTCTTAAATAGAGGACAATTAATTCCGGACGGAGGAAGTAACAAATAAGACACAAAAAGATGGACAACATTGTTTACCTTAGTAAATTTCCAATGGTACTGGGAGGAAAACAAAGCTCCAGTAGTATGACACGGCATGGTGTTAAAGTTGAATGGCAAAAGACGGTAACCACAATAGCTTGGATGGCAAACAACAGCAAGAAATTGGACCAGGTGGCACTGTACGGTGCCAGGTCAAAATGGGTGCCACAAAAAAAATTAGTAATCTTAACAAATCATTAAAAATAATGGCGTTGAGTGGCAAAGGAAAGTCCAAAAACAAGGTTAACGGCAGCTGACAGTATTGTAAGCCTAGTGCCAACTTCTGCTTTAACTTTTGTTGCCAAGTCTCATATTTCATTGGCAAGAAGCATGGGAGAGGGAATCAAAAATGGCATTCAAGAGGATACACATTAGGCAAATATCATTTCCCAACAAGAAGCTATCTCGGGTAATGCGTTGACGATTGGAGATCAATCCTTCTAGATTACAGGAGGATAGTTGGAAGTGAGACATAGTGATAAATACCAGAAGACACAGTGGCGGCTGGTGGTGCCAGATATTTTAGATATCAAGAAATAGATAATGAGGGAATTACACGAAATCGTAATTCTGGACATCTGGGCTACCACAAAACATGGAAGAGTATTTAAAAAACTTTCTACAGGCCTGAGCACACCCTGGATATTTGGGATTTTGTGATGGGGTGCCAAGTTTGCCAGCAAGAAAAAGCTGTCCACCATGTCTCCGCTAGACTTTTGCAATATTAAAACTCCCAGAATAGAAGTGGGCTGAAGTTAGCTTGGATTACATTATGGGTCTACCAAAATCAGAAGTTGGGAATAATGAGATACTCATAGTGGCGGATCAGGCCACAAAGATGGCGCATTTGGCGCCTGTCAAATAGACTATTATAGTTGCTGATACAACCCAACTTTATTAAAACACTATGGGAAAGTTGCGCAAAACCCCTTGCCATATTATGAGTGATAGAGACCCATGCTTCTGCGCAAATTGTGGAATATTCTAGGGAGTTTACTGAGGATGTTCAATGCCTACCACCCATAAATAGGCGGTCAAACAAGAGTGATGAGCATGATGGTAGATATGGTTTTATGTTGTACTCTACATACCGGGCAGGATGGATTAGGCTAGGAGAGACTGTTGTCCACTGTTGAGTCTGTGATCAACAATAGTCCAATGCTAGCGACCGTGTACATGCCATTATACCAAAACTATAGCTTCTATCTTTGTACTCTAGTAGACCTCATCCGCGATAGTGATTCCACTCGGAGTCAATCAGTTTGTAGAGTGGATGAAGAGGAATTTCTCAACGGTTATCAAATTTTTGAACTGAGCTCAAGATCATATGAAGGCACAAGTTGAGCAAAAGAGAAAGGGAATCAATAGTGGGGATCAAGTGCTGCTCTCAACAGAGCACCTCAACTTGAAAAATGCACTCATTTGCAAGCTAAAGAAGAAGCTTGTTGGCATATTCTTTATTATCCGTTTGGTGGGATAAGTGGCCTACAAACGTAAAATTCCAAAGACATGGAAGATACACAATGTATTCTATACCAGCTTGTTGCATCGTTTTGTGACTAGTTTGTGGATGCAACCCACTACATTTGGTCAGGTAGAGGAGATAGAGTCTGAGGATGATGAGCTATATGAAATTGAGAGATTATTGCATTGGCATTGGACCGGTCTCAGTACCAAGCGGCAGAAGGAGTACTTAATCCTCTGGAAGGACTATTCACTAGATGATGCCACTTGGACTCTTGAGGAGAATTTCACCTATCAGAAAAAGCTCAAGAAAATAATCAAGAGAGACAAACCAATAGATGGTAATTACAGGCACCCCAACAATATGTGCTTTCACTAAAGCTAGTCTCCCCTTTGCATGGTGTTTATAACGTTGATGCCATTGTTCCACCCTGCACCTCCACTTCCTCAGCCTTTGTTGGTACTTTTGTTGCCGCTTGCTGGGGTACACAAGATAAATGATCTAGCTCCTCTGGCTAGACAGGACCCAACGCCCCAGACGCTCTCCCGACTGGCTAGAGTTAGGGCCAATCAAATTCCCTACATCTATTATTGGGAAGTGTCCTCACTCCCAGCAGAATATTGTTCCACCTCCCAATCCCTCTGATCGGCCATCCTCCTCAATTGCTCATTGGTGGCCAGGACAACCACCCTGGGCTTACCCCGGCCCCGTCCTCGCCCTCTCTATCTAGACCAACCAAATTAGTGTTCCATGTGGTGAGTGACCCAGTTGGCTATGGGGGACAAGACAAACTAGCCTGCCCATGCCCATCATGAGATCCCTATCAATGTCCTTGGAATTCTATTGATATTGTGGGTGATCTATCCCGGATGAAGTTCCAACCTTTTGTGATGAATTTGGCTAGTTTCCGTTCCATTTGTTGGAATGTCCTCCACTATTTCCACTTCTCTTTGACTTCCTTGGTTGGTGGCCACCATTTCCCTTTTTATAGATGAACTCTCGTCCTTGCCAACTTTCGAGAGTTTGATAACCTCTTCAAGGCGTGCGACTAGGTGTTTTGCTTTAGCCAATATCTTGGGGGCGGCCTTGGTAGCTTCCAATCTGTATGGTTGCTACAATCCAAGAATCCACTGTTGAAGTGCCATTTTTGTATCATATTCTAGTATGTTTTACGGTAGTGTTTTGGTCTGAGACATATAGATCACCGCATTTTCCCACTTGCGTTGGGATAGACTGAGGATTTCTATCCGAGCAATAGTCTCACATATATATGACTCGAATTGTGCTTGGCGGAGCATATTCAACTCCTCAACCATCTCTGGCCTCTTATTCCCACATGACATACACTCAGTGTCCCACCAAATGCAAGCAAGCCTTGATATTAGTAGAATTTTATAGGCGATGGCTTAATGTTTGGAATAGGTGATGAGCTCAAGATAATCCTCCACAGTCCAAAGCCAAGAGACGACATCTTGCCCTTTGTTGCCTGTGAAGACTAAAGACTCCCTGGGTTTAATATATGGGTTGGAAAATGGCTCTGGTACTGCCAGCAAAAGCTGTAAAAAAAGCCATAGTTCATCTAGTAATAATGGAGCATTGGGAGTTTCAGCAAGCTGTTGCTGTGCCTGCTAGAGCTTCGTACTCAATCTACTATTCAAATTTGGGATAGGGGCCATTGGTTTGGATAGTATATGTGATGTCCTTGCATGGCTATCTAACTTAAGTTGTGGTGCATGCAACTCTAACTCTAATATTTGAGTCCTAGCGCACGCTGCCTGTAGCTCCTTTGTATTATGCTTGGCTATCTCGACGGCTTTCTTTAAAAATTGCAACTGGATTTTCAATGTCACCTTCAATACAACAATTTCCTTCTTGAACTATTTGCATGCTAATTCTTGTTCAACCCTCTCTTTTTGGACTAGTTCAAGTGCCTACTGACTGTGCCTTTGAGAGGATGCAGCCACACTGCCCACAGACTCCTGTGCCTCTGTCATGATCTTGAGCCTAGATGCTAGGTCCAATATTGTATTGGTCAGAAACTACTATCTCCAACTTTGAATTGTCTACCATTTATTGTCGTTGGACTGCGCTACCGGCACATTGACAATCTGCTCCACCGGGATATCAGGTGGTCATAATGGTGGTGGTAAATGTCCAAACGGCACTATCAATGGAACAGTTGTAGGAGGTTCTGAGAACAACACTGTGCTCACAGGCATCCACACCGGAGGTTGTGCGGTCTTCTGTTGGATTGTGGGACAATGTTTCAGTAGGGGGGGGACCAACGGCTACAAAAACCTCTAGATATAAGCATACGGGCTCCTCTAGACCAAGTGTAGAGCGTCTTGGTATAAAACCCATACTCTCCAGCTCCCCACTAGGTGTTGGTCGCTTTGGTGGCACATCACTACCCTCCACCTCCTTAGAATGACCAATGGCTACCTCCTCATACTTATTCCACATAAAAGCCAAGGGGTTTGAGATCTTAGAAATAGACATAGTGGAGTGTCATGCAAAAAATATGCAAAATCATAGAAAGTTAATGAAAGAATGAAAGGATCCCAATGCCCCAATAAAACTGTGAAAAACTAACTGAAGTTGATGCTAATATTCATGCCCATATTGAGGTAGTTGGTAGACTGACCGCACAAAGGTCCAACTATGAGAGTTGGACCTTTGTGCGGTCAATCTACCAATTACCTCAATAGGGATTATGCTTTAGGATATCCCCAGGCTGGGGATACCCTAGAGCATAATCCCTACTCGCTTAAAGTAGCCCAAGGATCTACCAAATAACGTATCCAAATCAATGGGTACTATACTTCCCCAACCAACAAGGTGTTATAGCTTCACCACAATAGTTCCAGAATAGCCTTTATAACCAGCTTCTTCCTAAGTTAGCAATAGGGAATTTAAGATTGCTCACCCCTCCAAAGAGAGGTCTCCCTGCCACACCCCGGGGACGGCTATTGATTAATCAGAACTAAACCTTCCCTATCCCTCTTGCCTTGGGAGGACCTCTCAAGAACGGCCTCCTAGCGGCCTCACCAACCATGATAACCTTAGGGCCAACGCCACACCTCACCCAGATAGTGGTTCGATGGGCACAATATGCGCCCCAAGTGATTCAAGGGAGTTCAGAACCTGATCCCTCCTCCTTGGCCACATACTCTTTGAGGCGGAACCTAGTGGCGTTCTATCTACCCAACCCTACTTGCACCCCCTTGAACAATTATGGGGTGGCCGTTGGCTTCAACCTAGTATCAGCCTTTTTTTGGATAAGGTCTTATTACCATCATGTGGGGTTATAACCCTTCATAGTTGCCTAGGTTGGCCTAGTACAAGACTCTTTGACTCAACCCTTCGCCCCTTTGACCTCCTGGCCAATTGCCCTAATAGAGTGGGATGGCCCCCTAACTGACATTGGCCTGATCAGAGGGTCTTGAGCCTGGTGCACTGGCATCCTATTGGCTCAGCCAATACAGTACTGCAATTGGTGGATGGGCTTTACACTCGCTGCCCTGGCATGGAAACTGTGGAGTACCGCCGCAGCAACCCATCGTTATATGTGATACGTATCACCCATTCCCAAGTATGTTGAGTGGCTCAACTGTGTTCAGAGGTGAACCCTTTTTGCCACCTGCCTCAGGTGATGTGGGTGTTTGTGTGTCCGCGTTTGGTATTACAACTATGCCGAACCCTTGCTACAATGGCCGGGAAGACTTGCAATGGGAGTGTGGTACGCAGCAGTACCAGCCGTAGCAAGTGGTGCAGGATTGCATGCATACACTGGAACTTTACACACGGCTTGTGTGTTGTTCAGTTCTCCAAATCACTCCATGTATTACAAACCGCAGAATACATGACCTGGAAAACGCCCACACACATTTATCAAGCATGCAACCAACATAATTCGAGTTGCTGGAAAATGGAAACCCCTTGGCAACTTCGCCTTGACCTTGCTGTGCCTGGAAAGCAAGTACCTATGGGTAATAACGGACCAAAATTATTAATCAACGGATATTTTGTTACGGACCGGACGCCGCACACGTCATCCATTAATTTAATGGCAAATAACAGTGAAGAAAAAATGAGAGCCGGATTTTGCGGACGGCAGTACGGTAAATAGCGGACCGGATACCAGCGGACGAATATCACACTCAGTTTTACGGACTGGACTTAACGGACCGGATAGCACCCCAGTGTGGCCACCTCTAATTGGCTGTGCTGTGGGTGGCCCATCTCTCTAGAAGTCATAGAAGTTATGGCCTAGTGCTCTGGCACCATAAGGTCTATAAAAGTGGTGAGCTCTAGTCGTTGGGTACTACTCTCCACCCATTAAAAGGCAATCAACCTCTTCAGCTACTACAATAAAGTCCTCTAGGAGGCTCCTCTCCACTTGCTAAGGGGCAAACAATCCCCCCAGCTACTCCAGTCGAGTCGTTGGAAGCTGCTCTCCACCTATTGAGAGGTTAATGGCCCTCAACTACCTCAAATTAGGCATTGAGAATTGCTTTCCACCCATTGAGAGGGTCTATAGACCTCTCAGCCACTCTTGTAGAGTGCACTCGTAGGCAAAAGCTACTCTGGAGGCTTATTGTAGAGGATAATCACTCTCCTCTTAGACCCAATACTTTGCATAGTTAAGGACTGGAGCCCGGTTCACTCACAGGCCATGGCGGGTTGCTACTCAGTGCCACCCCCACCCACACCTCCCCTTATGTAGTACACGGCATAGGCAGTTTCCCTCAGCTTCCCCCCATCATGTTACTTGGGGGGTCCAATTTTGCCTGCGTTAACCCTTGTGACCCCGGGTGCCCCCGCCACTCGCACTCTCCACTCTTTGCACCTCTCCATGGGTCTGGCACCCACCGGCTTGTGTCCCTTACCACCAAATCTCTGTGTAGGTCCACGGACCACTTCCCCTGCTGCCGGGCCAAGGTGCACCTCACAAGCGGCGCCAGCCAATGCCTGATCTGGCAGAAAATTCTACGGAATGTGCCCCCTGTTGTTGAGCTCAACTCGCGGATCACAAAGTTTGTGGTTTATCCAACGCCCCCCCTCCCTCCCCCACCGTTGGGCTAGGTGTGAGAAGCAGTAGATGGCGCCCCCCTCTGTAGGGCTAAGTGTTCGGTCTAGTTCAGAATGCCCCGCCAATTCAGGCGGCACTGCAAGGCGCCGGCATGGCTGGCCCATTTCCTTGGATCTCTCGTGAATGGGGGGGCTCCCCCCATTGGGCTGGGTTCCTTGGCTCTCTTGCGCTGTGTGGCGCACTTCCGACTTTTGCATCTGCTAGCTCCAAAACCACTGGCATGGTTTTTGATTTGATGCATAGGCGATATGCCAACTGCGGTGCCCAATTTGGCCCAAATAGGCCAATCTCTGTTGGATGGCCAATGGGCAGTCCAGAACGCTCATTCCTTTGGGGTGCGCAGTGTGGGCCTTGGCCTTTGATCAGCCAAGTGTGGGGTGGTAGTGTACGCAATGGGTACATGATGCCGGTGCAACTCATGGGTGCAGCCATGCGGAGGCAAGTTGTGAATTTTTGCATAGTGTTTAACATATAGAGAGGAGCGCAATATACATTGTGCATCAATACGAGTGGAAAGTTGGACCCATTGGTCAGCAAACCAGCCTTATAGACTAGGATGAACGGGGGAAGGGAGCTCCCACCTTGTATAATAGAATAGTATATAGTGTAGGGGAAAGAGGAGCCGTTGGGTGTTGCCGTGTTGATAAACATGGTAATAGATATGTTGTGGGGCTAGAGACAAGAAATGGTATGACTCATGGACCAGTTGGGTCAGACGGGGCGTTGCACAATGGGGTGTGGTGACTTTGGGCGATTCATCCTTGGCATGGGAGACAAACGGGTGAATAGGACTCATGCAAATATTCAAATTCGAGCACATTTCTAGTGGCGTCCATTGGGCTGTTGTATTGCCATCTTATGGGTAGCTATATTTATAAATAATAAATAATATGAAGTCAACATTCCAAACCTTGCCCCGTCTTCGCCTCCCTATCCCACTTTCACATATGACCAACTTTTGAGTCGAACAGGACGGACAGGTCGGGCCCCAGTCGGTTACCAAGGGCCCCCTTACATGAGTGGTCAACAAGAGTTACAGATAGTCGAGCATCAGAGTCACCCTTTGGTGTACCCTGTGTCATGTGAGAATGCGGACTGCATCACCACATCGATAGTATCTCATTCCCCAGTATGGTTATGGAGGGGTACCATAAGTATTGCATTTTCCAGTAGCTATATCTCCACCACTGCTAACCTAAATGGAGTTATCCAAGAACTTATGGGTTTCTAATAATGTTGCGGGTACACATGATGATGGAGAGAATTATGACCATTAGTCTTGGTTGGCTAGTCATCTATGGAATTAGACCCTTTATTTAGTTTTTTATGATCTCTAAGTACTGGTAGCCACTTTAGTTGTCTAATTCCCCCAAGTATAGAGTAGTTTAGAAAGTCCTTGTACTTAAGAGGCAGGCCATTGGCGTGGACTAGGTTATGGTGTATCGATAATGGGTCCAATATTGGGGTATGCCAGGCAACACAGTCATGACATATTGTTGTATGTTATGTGGTGTTTGTTTGATAGGTGGTCGGACTAGAATGTGGTTGACCACTAGTATGTACAAGGGGAGCATGTTGCTCCCCTCTCTATTACCCATTTTGGCTCACTATCATCATCATAGTTGGGGATAGTCATGATGCCGAATCCATCAAAGACCCATGCAATCGCACCCTACATCCACCATGCATACCCGTTGCGCACTCAACCAGGCGTTTGGCCGTCCGGTCCGGGAACGGGACCCGCTTTGCGGCCGTTATCCGTCACCTGTGCCAAAGTACAGGCCTCTGGGATTGCTTGTCTTACAGAATTTCAATGGAATGGCGTTGGAATTTCTGTACTGGGGTTCAATACGTTTGATATGTCTGTGTTGCTCCGTAAACTTTGACGGAATTCTGTCGACCTTTGTGGTCCGGTCAGCGGTTCCGTTACGGGGGCCTATCATCCGTAGACGGCGGCACGGATTCCGTAGCACGTGGTTCCATTCTAGAAGGCTGTGTGGATCTCTGTAGCTGTCTACGCTAACGTCAGTATGGCCCCGCCTGTTTCTGTAAAACACTTTTTCTCTCTGTGGCCCGCTCACAGATTCCGTTAAATGTACAAAATTTTAACAGAGCTAACCAAATTCTGTTGTAGACGGACAGAAGGGGCCACCTCTGCTATCATGCTTTGCATGGGCTTTGTGGCTCAGGGAGTAAGCTGCCTTGCACCCCGCCATCTTCAAATGGCAGGACCACCCAATCCCAGAGTGCAAGAGGGCCCACCTTGCGCAGTGTGAGCGAGCATCGTGATTACGCCTGCCGGATTCGGCTGAGGGGCCATCAGCCCATTGGGTGCAGGTGAATGAAGTGGCAGGGTGCGCAAGAAAGAACCAATAGCGGCCATCGGAAAGGCCCTGCCACAAGTAAGCTCTATTGAGGAATGAGATTGTCTTTTATTGTCCATTGTTTCCCAGATACCCATAACCAAGGAAAATTACTAACCCCCTGCACTTTACACCACACTTATATTAAAGGAGATGATATCCTCCTTTTGACACAAAATATTACCCTCAAACACCTTGGAACTCATAAATTATTACCAAGGTGGATTGGGCCCTTCACCGTCTTGGACTGAATAGGCTCAGTGGCATATCGCTTAGAGCTTCCGGACAACATGAGTAAGATACATCCGGTATTCCATGTATTTAAATTCAAGCCTTATAGGGCAAGTGGCAGAGTACAGCCACCACCAGTTTCTATTGAGATTGAAGGGGAACTACAATATGAGGTGGAATGCATCCTTGACAAAAGGACAAAAAAATGTGGCCATAGACAAGACTCCATAAAGTATCTTATCAAGTGGCTTGGCTAGGGTCATGAGCATAGTAGTTGGGAATTAGCGAAAACAATTGCAAATGCACAAGAACTTGTTCAAGCTTTTGAGGATAGTAAAACTCTTACTACTAATGTGCAAACTGATTATTGGATAAAGCGCAAAGAATAATTGTGAGCATGTGTGCCATCATGTATTGTGGCATGCACTTTTGCGGTGGGTGTAGAAAAACACCGATTACCAACGTAATTGTGCCCATTCATAGTTCGGTCACATGACCGCCATGTCCATCGCTATCACCAATGGTGAGAAGATTGAAAGCACCACCCTGTTGTTGCCTCAATTAGGTCGAGTCCAAGGCTGAGGCAGAGACTCAGAGTATTCCTAGAGGGGTAGAGGCTGGGGACATAGTGGCCATGGTGGTCGTGTTGGGGTGATTTCTGCATGTTTTAGAACTTTGGTAATATTTAGCAGGCCGGGAAAGCCATAGAGTAGAAACTTGTAAATTATGGATTAGTAACAATAATCCTAGGTTATAAGCTAAAAGAAGGGATTTAATAAGGGCTGTATGTAGAAACATTTTCTAGTTAACAACAACCACTCTTTCTCTTCTATGCATGTTTCTTGATAGAGACTAAGTATGTGACATAATACACAGCCAGTTCTCCAACAGTCCAGCTGTGCAAGCCAACATGCGTTTGTTCCCATATAGTCACACTGGGATAGGGACACCCCACCTCCCTGAGGGGGACGAAATATTATGCACAAGCCTAGTGTGGTGGATGCCCTGCCTTGGTATCCTATTGTGGGGAACGCCTTGCCCAAGATACAGTAATGTTTCCGCAAATTCGATATTATATTATATATTATAATACACATTGCTGGCACAACCATGCTCGCTCGAGTGGTGCACATGCACACACACTTTTGCTGCAGTTCATGTGCCAAATTGCAGGAGATTTGCAAACTTGGCATGCCTCGCGTACTATTCCCAAGACCACCCACCCACCACCAATTTCTTCCGAACGAGAGCGAGTGCCAAAGCGGCACTCCAAGGCGCCCGCCCTAAGGATGTTAGCACACTTTTCTCAAGTGAAAGGCAATCGACTCGTCGGGTCGATCGCCACAAACATAATTTTCACACTTGCCTTCCCCCACCCCCACGCCACTCGCCTCCAATCGGCGGCCAAGGAAGCACCTCAAAGCGCTGCAGCGCCACCGCCAAGCCCCTTTGAAGTGAAAGATCACGGCGATCGACCCATTGGGTCAATCGCCACAGCCGCAATTTTCAAATTTGAACTTGAACCAGCCCACCCCACTCCTCTAAAACCGCCGCTCGTTCTAATCTATGGCCAAGAGACGCCAAGAGGCACTGCAAAGTGGTCGCCCAGCTTGCTCGAAGTGGACATCGCATCGGGCGACCAGTTGTGTCAATCAACTTGAACAGATTTTTTCCGCATTAGTTGCCCCCCAACCCCTACATCCCTTACCCATCGCCCTCCCAGATGTGAATCGAGCCATGGCCGCGGGCGATGGCAATCGCCACTGCCGACCACTCGCCCAAGTGCTGCCTAGTTCATGGCCGACGCGTCCCGGTCAAGAAAGCCGGGGGGGATGGATTGTGAGTGGGCGATCGGTTGCAATGCGGCGGGTCGGGCCCCGGTCAAGGAAGCCGGGGGGAATGGGCGTTAGTGGCCAGTCAGCGGCCATGCCGCGTGCTGCGCCGCACGCACCCCATGCGCGGGTCAAGGAAGCCCGGTGATGGGCGGCGTGTGCACGGCCGGCGTCAGTGATGTATGCCACCCGTACGCCGTGCGCTGGTGCATAACCTGGGAGGCCCGTCATAGGGGTTATGCAAACCGCGTAATGACCGCGCACATAATGCAAAAAAGGGACCACGCGCACATGCGCATGGCACCAGAGGTATCCCGGAACCCCCCCTAGTCACGCCCAAGCCACGCGCGGGCGCCGCGCACAGCGCGCGGCGCCAGGAAGCCCGGGGAGCGGGCAGTGCATGCCCGGCGCATAGCCGGCGGCCAGCCAAAACTGCAAATTTGCTCTATAAAGCTCCGCTCGCTTCGCTCGCTCACAATTATATGGGAATAGGCTGGGGTGGTCCCGTGTAGGACCGCATAAAGTCTTAAGTGCCTGGCAAGGCAGGTCCACAGGTTAAAGAGGGCAAGCGCCCCATCCGCACAAGATGCTTGTATTAAGAAGCTTGGATGTCTAGCGGTTAGAACCCGAGGTGTCTTCCATGATGGCGCATGCAGACAGTCATGCATCCGAAGGGGAAAAGGAGTTCGAGCAAAGACTATCGAGATACGTGGAGACAAAGAGGCCAAGGGATTAGTTAGGAATGTGTCTTAGATTTGGAGGTTATGATGTAGGGAATGGTGGAGGTGTGTGGGGAGTTTGAGCGAGATTCTGTGGAGCTTTGGGGTATGGAAAGATATGGGGAGCATGGTTAAACTATTCCAAACTAACTTAGAGTTTGCGAGGGTCGTTTTGCTCTGGTATGTACCCAAACGATTCTGTAACTTGAGATTGTTGTGTTCTGAATCCATCGCCCAGGCTGAATGCCGAGTCCAGTCAACAGACGGTCTTGAGAATCATCCCAAGGGAATCCCATGGGGAGTAGTCGGCTGCATGGGGGACACTGAATCTTTGCGCATTGGGTAGGGGCGCATCCAAGTCTATGGGGGTGACTGAGGCTAATAGGTCACGGATGGAACCACGACCAGGAGTACCTAGATGAGTTGACATATTATTGGACTGCCGTGTGCGATATGGGACACAACAGGGACTGAGCTAAGGTACAATGAAGTCACTTCTTTATGTTCACTGATATGTTCTGACTAATATGATCCATGGAGATGAAGCCCATGTGCTGGACAAGCGTGCCATGTGAATCCGGTTAGGGATTCGAGTTGTTCGGCCGTTTGGGTGTAGTTCCTGTCGTATGACGGCCAAGGGCGTGGACGTGAGGGTGTTCCATTGCTTAGACTATCCAAGCTAAGTGTGTTGGTAGTATGGCCGCAGGAGAAAGGTGGGTGAGGGCACTAGAGGAAATTTCAGTGATAAGGTGGACAGTTGAGAGACAGGCTGACGAATCCACTCGTCAGGTTGGGGATGCTCCGATAGATGGGAGAGGGAGTATGGGACAGAAAGCGGCCTGGATTGTTGAGGCCCTGTACTTCACAGAGACAATCATCCAATAGGTGGGTGCAGGAAGCCATGCGGTGGCGGACAGGTGGTATGATAACCTTGAACGAAATGATGAGACGCAGACACTGACCCCCTTCGTTCAGTGACATTCTTGACCGTTTTCAAAACAGCTTGGCAGAGCACATCTGGGCGGTTACCATAGCATTGGATGTACAATTATGGGGTGAACGAATCCGTGAGGCTAGGCGTGAAGAGCTGGGCTGGGTTGTGATTCTAGAGATGGTGCTGGCATGGGGAGGGGGTTGGCGATGGAGAAACGATGACCTTGATCTGGGTATTTGAATGTAATTGATATGACATCTATTTATAATCTTGTCACGTGTCCTGACGCAATTGAAAGGACCTGATACGCTAACCTTTCTTGATTCAACATGTGTGAGGACATGAGGTATTGCAAACGAATATTCTGGGGGATCCACCGCCATGCCCACTGATCCTTGAAGGCATGCGTTGACCATTTTGGTTGCTCTCTTTAGTAGTCCGGGGCACACAGAGGGGGGGCGGCATTGTAGCTGGACAGTGTGTAACCGGCATTCTGTGAGACCGGTGTGGTCATTGTGCATGTCTTGAGGCTGCTTAGCTAAGAACAAGCTTTCGTGCAAAATGTCGGTAAGGTCCAAAAGGGTGCACTTGAGCGCAACATCGCGATTATATGCTTTTTGGGGCATAATGGTTGTGCTCAAGATCGGCCATCGGGAAACAATGAAATTTGTGCGCAAAATCGCCATTTTTGAGAGCGCTCACATCACCAGTCCGAGCGCTCTACACAACCAGCTCAACAACGTTTTTAAAAAAAAACAGGTACAGTAAGGGTGCAGCTTCCCACCCCCAACGACCCCACTCCTCAACGTCGCCCCCGCCACCTCTACCATCCACCGCGCCGCCCCTTGTGCCCACCCCCGCCTGACAGACCACCCCACCCCCCGGCGCCTTCCCCCTCGCCCCAATCTGCACCCCCCCTCCCACCGCCATGCTCCCTCCCCCCCCCCTCCGAACGGCTAACCCGGGCCGCCCGTTCTCCCTCAACAAGGCGGGCCGGTGGCCGGCATGGTGCGTGTTCGGGCCAAGGCTGGTTGGGGGCATCCCACCGCAGCTCCACCCCCCCCGGGAGGGAGGGGCGACGGGGGGCCCTCCGGAACGCCTCCATGAAGTTGTCAAGGAGACTGGGGCTGCCCACGGGCGCCAACGCCCCCCCCTCTTGGACCACTCCACCATCTGGCCGACCGCCCCGCTCCACCGCCACGCGGGCCACCCCACCGGGCCCCGGCCCCGGAAAGCCCGCACCGCTGGTCGGTGAACAAGGCCCCTGCACGGGGGCCAGGGAACGTCTCGGCGCCTCACCCGGTGGCGCCGCCTGCCCCGGCGCCTCCTCCACCCACCCCCCAGTGCGCACCCGCTCCCCAACGGACGACCCCCCAGCCGATGACCCCCCCGACATCCTCGTCCACTGAGCGTCGCTGCCCGCCGCACCGCCCACCATCGCGTGCGGTGCCCGGCCTGCCGCCACCACGCCACCCGCCCCCGGCAACTGAGCACGGCCACAAGGGCAGCAGACACACTCCGCATTCGCCGCCAGCCCCGGCGGCACCGGCGGCCCGTGACCCAGGGCGGGGGCGGACCCACCCACCGCCAGGCCCACCATTGCGGTGGCGGCGCAAGCGGCGGCCACAGGGCCACGGGGCTGTGCGCCGGTGGGAGGGGGGCCTGCCGTCACCCAGCACCGCCGGCCCTTGTTGAGCCAACAGTCCTTGCAGCCAAAGATGAGCTCGGCGGGGGTGACGGCGGCCTTGAACCAGGGGCAGGGCGGGTGGATGGTCCGCCCGCGCTCGTCCCACCGGCCCGCGCATCTCCAAACGTCCCCCCACGAGGGGACACGCATCTGCAGGGTGACGGCGTCCCTGCGCCACAGCAAAACAAAGGGTTACCAAGCTGCCACCCTTTGCGCGCGCCGCGCGCGCAAACACCCTGGCATACGCCGCCTGTATGAAGCTTACCCTTTAACGGCACCCGGCGTCTTTAATTCCCTAAAAAATGGAAAAAAATAAAAAAAATCAAATTCTGACAATTTTGGGTTTTAGCCATTTTGTTACCGATCTTGAGCTTCATCTTCTTTGTGAGGGTTGCGCCTCCCACGCCGACACCGATGTGATGGGCCGAACTAACAAGCCGCCAGCGTGCCCATGGGTACCAATCATTGCATTATCTTTGAGGCGGCCGGCACCAGCAGCGCCGCCCCGCCCGCCGTGGCCGATGCCGCCGCGGCTGCTGCCCTCGCCACCGCCGCCCGCGGCCCCGCTTCCCGCGCCCGGGCCGCAAGGCCTGCCGCCTCGGCCCCGTCCTCCGGCGGGGTCCCCCTCACCGCCCACGGTGGGCTGCCCACCCACTCGGGGCAGGTGCCACCGGGGAGCTAGGCGTGGGCCCGGCTGCGGTCCATGCGCCTGTCCGCCATCCGGATGCCTTGCTGGAGGGGCGGGCGGTGGCGGGGCTCTGGCACGGCTCGGGCTTGGACAAGGTGGGACTGCTGGCGCCGCAGGTGCCTCAGCACCTTAAAAGCCCCCTCCGCGTCGACGTGATGTGTCGATCCTGCGAATCGGAAGATCGTCCTCGTCAGCTGCAGGACCCTCAACCACATATTCCGCGAGAACCCCCCAGGCAGCACGGACCGCAGCCAGCCACAGCAAGGGCCGCCGCCGCACCCCACCTGGCAAGCCACACCTGCAGTGGCACACAAGGACGGCCATGAAGAGGAGCTTCACAAGACGGCCGAAGGTACGCGCCCCGGGGGGAGGGGCGGGAGGCAAAGGGCGGGGGGTGGGTGCGGTGGGGTGGGGGCACCGGCAGCGCATGGGGAGCGGGCAGCAGTTGTTTCCGCCGCGGAAGCGCACAGCACCAAGGGGGGCGGGGGCAAGGGCGGCACGCAAGGGCCGGCCGCGGGGTGCGGGGAGTTCGCGGCGTACCCCATGCGCGCCTCCGCGTGCGCGAGGCCACATGGGCGGAAGCGGCGACCGAGCACGCGCATCTCGCAGGCAAGGAGAGGAGGCCGAGGGTGTTTCTGCCGCGGAAGCGCACAGCGCCAAGGGGGCCGGCGGCAAGGGCGGCACGCCAGGGCCGGCCGTGGGGTGCGGGGAATGCGCGGCACAGCCCATGCGCGCCTCCGCGTGCGCGAGGCCACATGGGCGGAAGCGGCAACCGGGCATGCGCATCTCGCAGGCAGGGAGAGGAGGCCGTGGTTGTTTCCGACGCGGAAGCGCACGGCGCCAAGGGGGACGGGGGCGAGGGCGGCACGCCAGGGCCGGCCGCGGGGGCGGGGACAGGGCGCCGCCGCCTGCACGCAAAATTTCCTGAGGTGCGCTGGCAGGCGGCTGTGGGCTTGCGTGGACGGAAGCCGGCACAGACGTGGACCGACACGGAAGGGGGGATGGGTGGTGTGGGTGGGGCGGTGTCAATGACTAAAAGGGTTTGTAATGTACTACTAACCTGTCAACGTCCACTAGGTTTGCGCACGCGGCACGCGCAAACAGCACCGGACGAACACCTTCCACTGCAGGTATGTCTCGGGGTTGTAATGTACAGCTGACCTGTCAACGTCGACTGAGTTTGCGCGCGCGGCGCGCGCAAACACCACTAGACGAACACCGTCCACTGCTGGTGTGCCTTAGCCTATCGCTCCTGCGTGCCGTCACTGTAAGCGTGCCCAGAGGTTACGGCTGAGGGCTTTCTCGGCGATTCACTTGAGAAGGGGCACCCGAGAAACACAGTGATGCACCGACTTCAGAAAAGAGAATGCGCCGGCCTCGGGCAGTACCGCATCGGGGTTGCTTGCGCGTGCGGTGCGCGCAAACCCTCGGCAGTGCAGGCAGTCGCCCGCTTTCTGCCAGTGATCCCATCGTCGCACCGGCCATTGATGAAGCGCACGGACTCAAAATCGAATTTCATACACTACAGGGCTCGGCATACAGGGAGCCGCGGAGAGTGTAGACCGCGCTCACACCCCACCTGCGCACCAAGAAGAAGAAGGGAGACGCCGGCGAGCCTTCGGGGCCGGAAGAACATCCCGTGGACATGAGCATCCCCGTTGCCCAGCCCATCCCTGTGATGATGCACCGGGAAGAGCGGGGGACGGGCGATGACGCTACAGGCGGGGAGTCGATCCAGGGCGCAACCACGCCGCCTCCACCTCCGCCTCCGTCCCCACCTCCACAGGCCGGTCCAAGTTCCTCGACTGCGCCCCCTCCGCCGCCGCCAGAGAAAGAGGGTCGGGATGTAGCTCCATCGCCTCCCACCTAGCCTGAGGCCACCGACTCGCAGCGGCCAGCAACCCCAACTCAGAAACGTCTTGCCGGGGAGCCCTCCCAGACCCCCCCTCCACCACCCCCTCCTCCCTCCGAACGCGCGGCACAGGGGGAAGAGGATGCGGTCAACACCGAGGAACCCGTCGGGCACGGGGAAGGCGACACCACGTCCGCCCAGGGCGAGACTCCGGCACCCGCAGCAGAGCGTCCAGGGCAGGCCAGGACGTGCGACATCCAGCCCCCGGAGCACTACGTGGCGGGTGGTTACCTGGGGGATTCCGGCAAGGAGGAGGACCTCGAGCCCTGCACGCACTGCGGGGAGAGGCTGGTGCACGTCATCTGCGGCTGGCAGGTCGTGGCCGCCCTCGGGGTGGATGGCGCGGCATTCGGGATCAGCAGGGTCTGCTGCCGCGACTGCTACTACCGCGCGCTGCGGGCCCGGCTGCAGGACTCCCTCGCCGCGGACCTCCACGGGCGGATGCGGGAGTGCCTTCGGGCCAATAGGCCGGACCTCCTCGGGGAGTCCAGCGTGGCGGCCGACCTAGGGGCTGGGGTGGACGTGGGGGATGTGGTTGGGACGGAGGGGGAGGGGGGTGTTGGGGTTGACGTGCTGGACATGGGTATGACGGAGGAGGAGGAGAGTGCTGCAGTGGATGTGGTGGATGTGGGTATGACGGAGGAGGAGGAAGGTGTTGGGGTGGACGTGGTGGACGTGAGTGGGACGGGGGAGGAGGAAGGTGTTGGGGTGGACGTGGTGGACGTAGGTGGGACGGCGGAGGAGGAGGCAAGGACCGGCGGCCAGCCACCCGCGGGTGCTTCTGGCGAAGAGGTGGCCGCACCGGCTGCACCGGCCCCGCAGGAAGTCGTCGTGCTGTCCCAATCTGGGGGGGATGCCGACCCGCCGGTGAGGGAGGAGGGGCCGCCACAGAAGCGGAGGAGGTTGGGGAAAGGCGGGTCCGGCAAGGCCACTGGGACAGGGGGAGGCCGTTCGGCTAGGCGGGAGGGCGACACAGCGGAGGCGCGGAAGGCGGTGATCGACCCCAATATCGGGTACGATTTCGATGGATGCGTCCGCGTCGTCCCAAAAAAGGATGGGGATGGGCCGAGGGTGTTGGGTGTCTGGAAGCGACTCGCGTACGCCGGGCTCAGGCACCACGTCTGCCAGGTCCACGGGCAGACCCTCGGGAGCCGCAGCCTTGAGATTCAGGAGCCGTTCCTGAAGCTCCTGTCGTCGGCCGCGGCTTACACCGACAGGGGGAACCCCCTTTGCTTCAACCGGCGGCCGCCGGTTGAGTTGATGACCCGGGCTTTCGTGGAGGACCACGTCAGGTACTTCTACGGGAGTTTCTGGGCTATCAACCTCACCCCCGGCGGTGGTTGTGGTGGGCTACCCCGAGGTGGACGTCCTAGCGAAGCACACGGTGGAGGAGATGTACCGGAAGTGGGTGGAGGGGGAGGGCGTCGAGGAGCTCCTCGGGTGGATCGAGTACAACCCGAACAGATCCAAAGAGGAGCAGGCCAAGTACGACACAAGCCACAAGCCGACCTTCGCGACGCTTGTGGGCAACCATTCCACCGAGGCGCACGTCAGGTTGCTGAACCAGGGCCGCAAGGATGTCCAAAAGTACCGGGCGGTGTACCTGTTCTTCAGGCAGCAACTCGGGGACGACCACCTGCGCTTCCTGGCCAGGGCGGAGAATCTTTTGAGGTCGGAGGACGCCAAGGCCGTAGGCAACTACTCGGATCACACCTCCCCCGTGCACGTAATACCGTTCATCCGCAAGATGTGGCAGTCGCTTGGGTACCCGCCGAAGATGCCCCCGGGCGCCGCGAAGCCAGAGCGGGTGGCGAACCCACGGACCGACCCGGAGCGGTGGTTCGAGTTCTACACCCGCCTCAACAACACGATGGAGCGGCCCCAGGAGAGATCCGTCCAGTCGGAGAAAAAGGACAAACAGGAGGCCAAGAAGCGCGCCGAGGTGGAGATGGCATACGAGATGGAGCTGGAGGAGGCCCGGAGGAGAAACCTCGCTCCCGGGGACCTGAAGAAGGTTCAAGAGGAGGTGAGCGGCGGGGGCCCGGCCCGGACCTCCCTTCCCTTTCGCACGCTGGTCCATCCCGTGAGGGGGGGGGCGCTGCTTACAAGAACGGCCTTTGCGTGCGCGGCGCGCGCAAACCCTGCCTGCAGGGTCCGGACTTCAACGCCTTGCGATTCACCACTCACCGCATTCGTTGATGTTGATGGTTTCTGACGGTACGGTGTTTTCCAACGCAGGCCACAAAGAGGAAAGTGCTGAGCATAAAGAAGTACATGAGCTCCATGGCGAGGAACTTCCCCTCCCGCATCTACACGGCGGAGATGAGCATCGCCCTCATGGGCCACCCGGCCCACGACGCATGGATGGCGATGATTAGGACTCTGGAGGGGGAGTCGGAGGTGGTGGGGCTGTCGCCGAGTGTGCGGCCACACGAGCGTGGGGTGTGGAGGGCTTACCTCAAGAACGTCTCCGCGTACCCCGAGTCGTACTACGTGGAGACCTTCAGGGCCATCCTCAGCGGCGCCGCGGACGACATCGTGCAGGTCGTGGCCATCCTGCGACGCAAGCGAGAATGGTCATCCCCAACCGTTGCAGACTGGTTTATCAGCCTAAGAGATCACGCCGAGTGGACGGCCCGCTTCCACACGTACAAGTATCTCTGCGCAGCCCTGACTGACAGGCTGCCGAGGCTGAAGGACAGGGAACAGGGGGAAATAGAGGAACTGTGGGAGAAGGAGTTCCAGTCTGTGGCCAGCTGGGATGCCACTTCGCGGGACCCGCTGCAGGTGTGCAGGAACACCACCCTCCGCAAGTTCGTCCAGTCCCTCGATAGGTGTGGAAGGGACCCGCTACCACTTAAGATGAGGAAGGCGCAGGAGCTGGCGGACGGGCCAAAGTACGGGGACTTCCTGAGGGGTCTGGGGGTGAGCGAATCTGCGAAGGACCACTGGCTCCCCCAGTTCCTTCTCACTACCCACGCCATTTCCGACGAGGCCAAAGTGGGGGGCTTCGGGGACACCATGTTGAAGAAAATAACCTCGGTGCACGCCCTTCTCATCGGGCGTTTGAAGGGATTGATGGAGCAGCGGGAGGCGGCCCTGCTCTCATTCCGACTCCGAGCCGGGGACATGGTGTTGGACGCGGAGGCCCAGGTCCTCGTTCGACCGTGTCAGAAGGACAACCTCATGTTCACCGGGGCTGGAACCGGGCTGTCTTTCATGACCACGGATGAGGCCGACTTCCTTGAGCCTTTCCTCTGAGCCTCACGACTGTGGATGCAGCAGCAGCCCCCCCTCCTCTACAGCACAGCGGACGTCCTCGGGTACCTCCAGACCGTGGTCATCGCCCCGCTGTGGGAGCTGGCGTACATTGTTGGGACGGTGAGTGGAACGACCATCCGAACCCAGCGACGTTTGCCTGCATTTGCGCGCGCGGCACGCGCAAAGCGTGCCCAGCCTGCTTTTCCCTATGCGGTCTCGGTGTGTTCCGCGGTCTCCAAGGTCAATGCACCTCGCCGTAAGCGGCAAATGTTGGTGGTGCACAGGCGGATCCCCGGCAGACAGCGAGGATCACCCTGAAGCAGCTCGAGTTCGACCTGCACGGAGAGGACACCTGAGGGACGGCGCGGGTTTCTCCGGCGCCGAGATATTTGACGCCGTGAAACAGTACATTGCGACCCGGACCAGGGGCTGGCGATGGGACGTGTTCAACACCCCACGGCCATCGCTCAAAGACGCGCCGGCCCAAGCCCGGGACGCCCGTGCTTGGATCCCCAGAAAGGAGGCGCCGGTGGTGCCCCCACCCCCTGTCGAGGGCGAGGGGGAGGGCAGCGACAGGGTGCACACCATGGCCTTCCGGCACCCCACCGTGGACCTGGAATTGGCGGCGGACGACCAGCACTTCCCCGTCGCCGTGGACAAGGACGCAAACCGCGACTTTCATGGGACACGTGTACAACGCCGCTCCCGGGATCAGGGGTGGCGGTGAGGAGTCCAGGTTGCGGGAGCTGGCTAGCGGGTTCGTGCCCTGGCGTCCGCTGCAGGTGGCGCGTTGGGTCGTCCCTAGGCTGGGGGTGGACTTCGGCGACCGGGACCCTAGGAAGCTCCTGGCCCACCGCAAGATCGTGAAGGCAAGGCTCGTGGAGGGCAACGCGAGGGAGCGCGACGCGTACAAGCACGCGGAGGGGTGGACCCAGGTGGAGCTAATCCTCATCGACCCGCCGTTCGGGATGAACAAGCACGATCCGGAGGTCGGCCTGCCCTGGGACAAGCCCGATGAGCGTTGGCAGGGCAGGGACATCCGAAAAGTGCTGGACGCCTGCCACGCGTCCGGAATTCTGCCCCCCTCCGCGTCCCGCGTCCACGGCGCCCGCCACTTCAACGTGGCAATCTACACCCGCCACGAGGACGTGGCGGCAATGCTTGAAGCCGTGCATGGCTTTGCCGAGGCGCACGACTACCCCGCCCGGGGGCACTTCATCATCACGATGGGTCGAGACGAGAAGGCCCACCTCCGCAAAGGGGCCAAGACGCCGGGCCACGGCATCCCGATCCTGGTTGTGAAGTTCAACCACGGCCAGGAGGGGGTGAGGGCAGACGACCTTGGGGGCCGGCTGGGGGGCAGGATGACGTACTTCTTCCCAAAGCCGGAGGCGCTGTCGAAGTGCGGGAGGCACGAGCTGGACGCGCTGCTGGTCGGGGACAGCAAGAGGAAGGTCAACCGGACCCAGAAGTCCCTGGAGGAGTCGCGGCTGCTGGTGCGTCTCCTGACCCCCAGCGTGGGCCCTGTGCTGAGCCTCTGCAATGGCACCGGCACGGCGATGGTCGCCGCCCTCCTGGAGGGATGCGACGCGCTCGGGTTCGAGACGGACGCTGTGCAGAACAACTGCGCCCGCCGGCGGCTCCAGACCCTCTTCCACCGCGAAGGCCAGCTATTCGCCGCCCTGAAGGCCGGTCGGAGTCCGGAGTCCTAGGCCGTGAAGGAGATTGTACAGGCATTGGAGAAGCCCCGTCTGCTGGACGACGCGGTGAGTCCTGGCTGAACCCTTTGCGTGCGCAGCGCGTGCAAATCCTCTCGCCGTTCTCGCTGCTAATGCGCAGTGATACTTCCGACAGACCTGACCCCCGCCGACTGCTTCCACAGAACACTGCGACGGGCTCAACGCCCCTCCCCAAGAACCTGCAGGACTTCCTGGAGGACGACGTGGCCATGACCGCCTTGAAGTTCATGTTCGGGAAGGCCATGGTCCAACTGGCCGAGATTTTCTTCCGGTCGATCCCCCGGGAGGAGCTCGGCCTCATCACCGCCACGGGGGGGGCGCTCGCCCAGATGCTGTTCGTGGACCACAAGTCGGTCCTCCGCACAATAGCGTCCGGGAGGGTCGTCACCCTCGAGCAGGCGAAGCGGTTCGTCAAGTGGAACCGCGAAAATAAGGACGCCTACAACAACACCGCCGACTTGGAGAGTTCCCTCGAGATGGCGGTGTGGTTGGGCTGCTGCGAGCAGTGGCCCTCCCAGAAGGAGAAGGACCAGTGGCGGGCGACGCTGAAACCACCACTACCCGAACCCACGAGGCCTGCCTCCGCGGCCGCCCCGTCGGCAGCCACCCAGGCACCCGCGCAAGAGAAGGCAGCTGCCGCCGGGGCCCCACCAGCACCGCCACCCCCCTGGCAACCCGCGACGGCCGTGCTTCCCCCAGGCGGCGAGGTCGGCGGCGCGGAAGGGACGCAGGAGCTCACCTCGGCTCAGCTGGCCACCCCGGTCCTCGATACGCAGGCTTCCCAGGCGGGCTCCCACACGACGATGTCCGATTAGTGCAGACCTGCAGTGCGCACGGGGAAACTCTTAGCACTCTTGTACAATGGCGGGATTCTTGTAACAAAGCCATGGCTCCTGGTTCCACCGTGCCTCGTTGGCCTGATGTTTGCGCGCGCCGCGCGTGCGAACAGCCACCTACTGCCTCTCGACATTTTGAGTGTGACGGCCACCACTTTTTCGGCATTTACCGGCTTGCTGTCACTATCCTCCAAATTCAGGGGCACTGGGGAGTATGATCCCCCTTTCCAAGTGACCGCCATCACCAGCAGTGTGCGCGGCCCGGCAAAACCCGTGAGGTCGTGTCGCGCGGACGACGGAATGGGCCGGCTGTGCCTCTGGCCACATGTGGGCCCACCTCTGGCGACCGGCGTCGGCAGCAACACCACCGGCGGCTGTGGGCGCACATGTGACGCCGGATTCCAACGAGGCCGCCCTCCGCCGGATGCGGACGACCGGGCCACATGTAAAGCGTTTGCGCGCGGGGCGCGCGCAAACCGCGCGCGTGCCTCCTGAATGTGGCAAATTGCTTGCACATGTGACCACGTGCCAACGCGCGCACCGCGGCACTCGCATGCGGTCGTCCCAACACAGCACCTAATCTTCAGAAGCTGTCCAGCACGTGCGCATGCGGAAGCCAGGCAACCTCGCAGTACACCGCACCCCTGCTGGCACTTTCGACCCGAGGGCTGCGTTGCACCGCCTTGATCTGTCGATGCAAGCAAAGGGCGGCGTGCACGGCACCAAGCCCATGCGCAGTGCGGCAAAGCGATGCCGCTGCTGGCTGCGACGCACCTGAATGCTCTCAGCGTGGGCTGCTCGACCAGGGTGCTGGCCATGCGGGTGGGCGTCAATGCGCGCCTGTGGACCACGTCGCCCACTTTCGACCACCCCGAATCCATCAAATCGGAATATTCGCCACGTCAGGATTCGGGCGCGTGCCGGGCACGCGCCCCTCACTCAATCCTTTGGTCGGTGAGGCCCCAATCTCGTGGTGGGCACGTGCCCGAATCCTGACGTGGCGAATATTCCGATTTGGCGGATTTGCTGATTGCCATATTCGTGGATCCCACTGGCGCGTGGTCATTTGTCGCCGTGCCCGCCGCCTCCCCACCGTGCATCGAGGAGCACGCCACGCCGCTGGGACCGCATCGACGTCGCCATCGAGGTGCGCCCCCCCGGCCCGTGCCCGCCCCGGTGCCCATGGCGCCCCGTTCGCATCACTCGGGCGTGGTCGTCACCGGCGGCGGTTCCTTTTCGTTCGTCCCGTGTGGGGCCACGGTCGATGGCTGTACTGATTGGATACACCGTGCTGGAAGCTGCCTTGTGCGCTGCGTGGCGCCGTCACATATGGGCCCGTCCCCCGCGGGCGGTCGTTTGTGCGGGTGGCGCGCGCAGAGGGTCCCCGCATGGGAGCTGGCTGGATGCACCACGCTGGAAGGTGCCCTGCGAGCCGCGCGACGCCGTCACATGTGAGCCCCTACCCCCTCCGGCAGTCCTGTGCGCGCGCGGCGCGCGCAGAGGGGCCCCGCATGGGAACTGGCTGGGTGCACTGCGCTGGAAGCTGCCCTGCGAGCCATGCGGCACCTTCGCATGTGAGCCCGTACCCCCAACGGCAGTCCTTTGCGCGCGCGGCGCGCGCAGAGGGGCCCCGCATGTGACGTCTGCTCTCATTCCCCCTCTGCGCGGCAGGGGCTTGTCTCGCCGTACTTGGACACCAGGGCGGTGGAACGCAACCCCGCTTGCACGCGCCATGCGCGCAAATGCCAGTCCAAAACCCCGCAGCGGGCGAAAAACCAAATGGACGGAACCTATCCGGTTTGCGCGCGCCGCGCGCGCAAACTCTGTCCCAATCGTGTCTTCCGCCAATGCCCCGCTTTGGACGATGGGCCAACGCGCAGTCCGATGGACCTCTGTGCACTTTTTGCCTGCGTGTCCGCCCGGCCTCCCTCTGGCGTGACATTATCGTCCACGTAGGGCGACGCCCCTTGGGAGCGGTGGGGAGTTCACCTCCAATTCGACGTCCGTCAGCGCGCCGGGAGTGTGCTAATCGCAAACTTGTGCGCGCACCGGTTCTTGTCCGTCCTGCGGCATTGTACGGAATGGCTGCTTGGAGGATGTTTCGAATTGTGGTTCAGCTCCGCTCCTGTGAAACGGCTTTCATGGTCAACGATCATACTGGCCTTCCAGTTGCCCATAGTGCCAGTTGTTCTGCTCAGTGTTTGCACGCGCGACGCGCGCAAACCGCCTATGGGCATTATGTCCTTCGCCCCTTTCCTTTCTTCGCATCGGCACCAGAACTCCCCGTGAAATTGCGCGATTGGACCTTCATCTCGTCGTTGCAATTCCCCAGGGGCTGTGCGCCACCCCGCCTGCCTTGCAGCCGGGCCCTTCCGCGGCCGGTCTCCGGCTGACCGGTCCCGGTGTTGGATCGGGACGGCCACTCCATTCCATCATTCCCCGCCACGTCTTGGTTGTGCGTGCACAATGGAGACGACGTCGTCCAATGCAAGCTGCGCCACGCCACGAAGTGGCAGCCATTCCGCACCTCGCGACATTCCGACCTCCTACCTCTCGCACCTCGCCACGCAGACTTCCGGCGCCTCTTCCAGCCGCATCCAAGAGGAGACCGTCGAGTTCATGCACGACTGCTTCGACGAAATGACCTCCCCGAGGAAGCGGAGGTCGACTTGCTCGGACGGCCAAGGGGGCAGGCGCGACCTCGACTTGGATTCGCCCAAGCCGGCGAAGAGGAGAAAGCTGGAGAAGGTGGAGAGGGCCGTCGTTGACGCCCTGGCTGCCGGGGTCCCCACCCAGTGCTGCCCCCGCCAGTGCCATCACCTCTTCTCGGCCGAGGAGCTGGTGGCCAGGAAGGTCGTCCGGGCGATTCGCCGGTTCCAGGAGGTTGACGCCGACCTCCGGGCGGACATCTCGTGCTGTCGACTTGGAAGCGAGTCCCCCCGCGGAACCCGATGGAAGCGGGGACATCGTCGACCCTCATTGCCAGCGCTACGAGTGGAGGGTGAAGGGCAGGGTGGTGTGCATCAAGGCGTTCGCCAAGTGGCACAGCGTCTGTCCCAACACCGTGTACAGGAAGAGCACGCAGGGGCGGGACCGGAGTGGGGTTGTGCCGAAGGTGCGCCACCACGGAAACTGGAGGACCCACCGCCACGGCAAGGGGAGACACGACTGCACCGACTGGCTGAAGGACCTCGTCGGCCGCCTCGCCCAGCCCTTCCCCGACCGCACAGTGAGGGACCGGCGCACGGGGGAGGTCAAGGCCAAGGAGTTCCTGCCGGCGGGGCTGTTCTCCACCCTGCAGTCCGTCTACGAGTACTACTGCCGTGCCACCGCTGCCCGCCAGCCCCCCAGGGAGCCCGTCTCCTACACCATCTTCCGCCGGACGTGGCTTCAGCGCCACTTTCAGGTAAGCCGCTAAATGTGGACGTGAGGTCCCCAACCATCTCACGGGCACCCCATCCAGCCTCGCCCGGGACCGACGGCGACAATGCCGAATCCAACAGCCCTCAGCCTTCACTTTTCGTGGTTGCTGCCCCCAGGTGCACACGTACCGCCACCAGCCCTTTGCCAAGTGCGACACCTGCGTGAGGCTGAAGGAGACCAGCACCCTCGCCACAGGACCGGCCAGGGAGGCCGCCGTCCGGATACTCCATCAGCACGAAGCGTACGTTGCCGCAGCGAGGAGGGCAATGGAGGAAAGGAGGCGCTACGCCCTCGACCACGCCGAGGAGGTCCTGTACCTGAATGTAGACGGCATGGACCAGGCAAAAACGGCGATACCCCACGAGTTGGCAAAGAGCAAAGCGGATGAGGTGGGGCTGCCCCTGACCACCAAGCTGTTGGGCGGGATCGCCTACGGCCACAGGTGGTGGGGGTTCTGGTCGTTCCCGGAGTGGGCGGCGTCCAGCAACCTGACGCTCACCTGCCTCTGCAAGATGATTAGGGACGTCAGCCACTGCGACGCAGCCGCGCCCGGGCTCCTCCCCCCCTGCCCCGGCCTGCCCCCCGTGCTGCACGTCCAGATGGACAACACGGCGAAGGACAACAAGAACCACTACCTCCTCGGGTTTTGCGCCATGCTGGTGGGGGAGCGGGTGTTCAGGGAGGTGCGCGTCTTTTTTTTGCCGGTGGGCCACACGCACCAGGAGATAGACGCCACCTTCAGCCTGGTGGCCTCCGCCATCAACCGCGAGGGGGCGCTGTGCCTGGGGGACTTGATGAGGGCGACGCAGCGGGCGTGGGGGGAGCACGCGAGCGTGGGCAGTTCGCGGAAGGTGAACACACGGGTGGACCGTGTGGCCGACTTCAGGCGCCTTCTCAGGTACACTCGCGACCGCCGGCGGGGTGTCGAGGAGGAGGAGGACGACGCCGAGGATGGGGATGCGGGCGTCCGGATGCACACCTTCAGAGGCCTCGGAACTGGGCGGGACAACAAGAGGTGCGCCTGCGGCGGCCGGCCCGGGCGACCTCTGCTGACCCGCCCCGTGTCGACTGTGGGATTTGCCTGCGTTTGCGCGCGTCACGCGCGCAAGCACAAAGTTGCCGCCTTGCTTGCGGCCGCTGTTGCGGGGTTCCTTCCGCCGCCTGGATGCAGGCCGTGCTGTGTTGTTTTCTTCCCCGTTGCTTCTGCGCGCGGCTGCGATTGCGGGGTGGATCTTGGCGCCGTCGCCCCGTCCTGCTTCCCCCTTTCCCGGGAGGCGTTGCACGTCTTCGTTGCGAAGTGGGCTGGTCCCCTGTTTTCAAACCCAGCAGCCGCACCATCCTTGTCCTCTCCCAATCGCGGGTGTGGTCGGCGTCTGTTGCTGGCCGGCACCCTGTGGCGCCCTTAGAGATTTTGTGCGCTCGGCGCGCGCAAACCCTCGAGGTCCCTGGCGGCGTTCCTGGGCTGGGCACCTTGATTTGTGTTCGACTTTCCGGTGTGCTTCCTGCGGCTTGGTCCTCACGCGGACGGCGCTGACCACAGTGGCGCCTTCTCTACTGGACGGTGCTTCATTGCGGTGTGCGCTCCTTCGGGCAGGTGCTTCCACTCGTTCAAATTCGTCTTGGAGGGGGGGGGTGCCCGTCGTGTACGCCCGCGAGCACGACAGCGAGAACTGCCCCTGGGTGGGCACGCCCGACGGCCGCTGGGTGGCCGGTGTTCGTCCCAGGGAAACCCGCCCCGAGGTTCGCCGACCTGCGGTGGGAGCCACGGGCCGCACTTCAAGACTTTGAGGACGTCAAGAAGAGGGTCCTCGTGAAGCTCGCCAGGTGGAAGCGCCAACTCGACGTGTGTGGGGACCCCGCCGCCGCGGAGGACATCAAACAATGCAAGCTCCGCCGGATGGCCGGGGCCGTGCGCTGGTGGGAGGCCTTCATTGCCTCGCACGAGCGCACATTCCCGCTGGACGGGAGTGGCAGACCCACTTTCGCCATCGACGAGGGGGCCGCCTTGCGGCTGGACAGCTTATCCCCCGTCTTGCAGGCCGCCCCCTCCACTGCGCCCGAGACCACTCCTGCCACCGCCTCCAACGTTCCTGCTCCACCCACCGCAAGGTAGGAGCGCACTGGTGTGGAGCATTCCGTCCGCCCGTCATGGTTTTCCCCCCCTGCTGCCATGGTGCCCTCACCAACGACGCCGTTGGTGTCCTCTGCAGGGACATTGGCCCGCTGCCCGGGGAGCGCCCACTGCTGTTCGGGCACCTCTCCGCGCTCCCCAACGATAGAGAGTATATCCCCTTCGACGCCGCACGGGACGTAGAGGTTGGCCACCAGGTGGCCATCGCCATGTCCGACGCTGACGCCAAGGAGTGGGGCCAGCGTTTCGACATCGCGATCGTGAAGGGGGCAAGGGCCAGAGAGGGGTTTGGGCCCGTGCTGAAGAGAGTATTCACCGTTGCATATTATGAAAGCGAATTCAAGCCCAGCCCCCCCTACAACTTGGGGACCCTACGCTTCTATGCCTCGGACGACACCCAACTGAATGGGCGCTGGGTGGAAGGGCGGCAAATACGGGGGGAGGTGTCCTCCGACAACATCATTTGCAACATTTGGTTAGAGGCCACTGGAGCTGGGAAGGGGTCCATCCACCCCCAGTACAAACGGCGTCTCCAGGCGGAGCTGGAGCGTTGGGATGAAATGTGTTAGACGGGGGAGGGCCATTTCTAGACGTAGGAACTTGTAATTCCCGTTGTGTGTGTAACAACAATTGTAATAGGTTGCAAGGCCATGCTGCACCCACGACTTGTGGGTCGCATAGCCTGGTAGTGAGGTGGTTGTAAGAGTCCTTGGCCAGGGTCAATTCAATTTCTTTTGTGCGCAACATCGTGGTTTTCCCGTCGGTGGTGTGACCCCAAAAATGCCATGTTTGTGCGTAAGTTCGTCGTTATGGTGTGTTTCTTGCATTTTGCATGTGCGCAAAATGCATCTTCCATTGTTTTCCGTGACCCCCTTACCGACATTTTGCACGAAAGCTTGTTTAAGGTGCAGTGTTGTCGTGTTTCTTATTGTTTCAGGACACCGAATCCGCATGTGAGTTGTCGCATCAACCCAAACAGGCGACAAGCGAACCTCTATTCTGCATTGTGTGCTCATTAGACATTCATGAGTCTCTCAAGGATATCGTCACACTTGTCAAATACATCAAGGCGACGACCATGTCACCCTGATCGGTGCTCCACTTTTGCAACTTAGTAGTAAAACATCAAGTGCTTGCAGCCAAGCCACCCCCAAGTCATGACAAAGATAGCAAGGCCCCCTACCATGTGCTGGTAGCGCCACGCCCATCACGGCAGAGTGATTGACGTTGCCACTTCTTGCAGCTCGCAATCACCTTGTTATGCATGTCCCCCTTCACCATCAACACCCCTGGCGCCCCATCATGAGTGGCACCCGCTGTAAGCGCCAACGCATGCTGAATTCCAGCACTCGACCTCACGAATTGCGAGGGAGGGTCACACACATCGCAAAGCAACCCTGAGAGACCACAAGGCAGCGTGGGACTTGTGATCACTTGCCGTATCGTCGGCTCCACATGCCCATCATCGCACAGCCACATGGACAGACGGGAATGCATTACATGCCCCCAGGACTTAAGTCTTCGGCCTCTGCCCCACTGGGGTGGACAGAGCCATATTTGTATCTGGTGGGCACGACATGCCATGCCCGCCTCTCATCGCAAACTCACACGTTCGCTCAATTAGAGTGTCCATCTGCCAACCCCCCCATCACTTCTCACTCCGCGTCATTTCGCTTCGCACTTCGTGACCCGTCATTTCGCATCCTACGTCACCTTGGCACATCACCCTACACTTCACACTTCATCGTGCTGCACCCCGCGGCTCGCCCCCACGGCTCGCCCGCACAGTTCCATGCTGCCGGCCAATCAAACAGCCGCCCAAAGACCAGCCTAACGTAAGGCTCAACCAAGTGCTGTGCCACCACCTCCGGGCGCTGGCAATGGCTGCGATGGCCCTGGGCGCCATCCTCAGTAATGCACCAGAAAATGACGCCATCATAAACCCCATCCTGTACCGCCTCGGGGCAAACGGCCAGCGCCCTCATTCGGTGACCAAAACACAAAAGTGGCCAACAAATGTTGGTCATTTTGTGGGAACTCGAACCGATCACGCTGCCAACTCAACTTGTGTTTGGACGCTCCAATCCATACTGTTTACATGATCAGCGCTCAATCGAAAGCCTGCAAGGCACAGCCTCAAAGTCCCACGGTGTAGCTCAAACCTGCATGATGAAACCCTAAAGAAATGTTGCAGCATGTAGGCAGGCGATTCCCTGACTCTACATACAAGACAGGCAGCACAGATCCAAAGGCACCCTTTGACAGTGTGCGTTTCCCCCAATCAACAAACGTTCCTTCAACTGACGCATCAACAATAAAGGTCACGGCGTCTATACGTGTTCTATATGCAAGGCACAGTGCTCATCGTCCTTGCTGCCACTGTGCTCGAACACACCAGCAGTGACAGCCGAATTCGGCATGCACCTCCGGCAAATTCTGGCCTTGCGCCCATTTGCAATGTGACAACCCACGCCAACCTCCCTGTGCACGCATGGAGGGCAAACGGGCTACCTCACGTGAGAAATGCAGTCCTCTCGATAATCCGAGTGCTCGAAGCATGAGTAAATGAGCCTCCGCACTTCCTCAGAGGAGAACCCAGCCTCTCTGAGGGTGCCCCTGTCCCACCACTCCACTATCTGGCCCAGGCGGGCCTCCAGAATGGCTAGCAGCCTGTGCAGCTTGTTCAAACTAGGCGTCCGCTTGATGAATGTCTGCTGCATCAGAAACTTCAGATCCTCGTCCAGCGGGCCCATCACCTTGGGAGTGCCGTCACTTCCTTGGGGTCCACCATCGGCGGCGGGCACGCTTTGCGGCCCCTGGCTGCCAGGGGGAGGCGGCTGGCTGAGCTGGAGGATGACGGTGGGGCCTTCCTCCACAACTGTGCTCAGAATCGTGGGGAGCTCCTGGATGGAGATGTTGCTCTGTCCGAGAATGGCTGTCACGATCTGTGAAGCCACCGCCTGCACACCCATTCAGGAGATTTTGCAGTCGTTTCGGGCACAGAATGCTGGATCGGCGTTGATGGAGGTGCATTTGTTTGAACACAGGGAAGCTCTGCTAGCACAGGATGGGACATACTGCAGTTTGAAATTCAAAATTCAGTGCCCAGTCATTTCACCTCTGCAGGGCTTCGCAGTTAGTGCACTTAAGTGCATTGAATTACACAGTGCACACATGTGTGCAACCCCTGCATTTTGTCCCATGCCCGTGGAGGATGTGCATGCAACCTTTGCGCCGACATAGACAGTGGGCTTGGAGGCCAGAAACGTTGGGCGACATCGCTCCCCATGACCTTTCCCATCCAGATGTCTAGATGATGCCACAAAGGTAACAAGTATTTGTTGTCCATCACTGCAGTGAAGTTGCAGCGCCGCACTGTATTGCCCTTGTACGGCAATGCAACAGCAATCTAACTGAACATACAGTACTCCAACTGGCGGTGCAAATATTAATGCGCCAATAATGCACGAAAGTGCACATACTGCATTATTAGTGTACCAAGACAATGTAATCATGTTGCAATAATGGGATAATCAAGGCTGTGATAATGTTCAGTGCCATTGCAAATGGTTGCCTGTGACACGTGTCATGGACATGATCACAGCAACACTGCCGCAGCCCCTACCTCCATCAGCACACTGGCCATGGCAGTGTGGTCCCCAGGCGCCAGAACATCAGACATGAGGCGCCCCAACTTGCCAAGGAGCAAGACGAGCTGTCGTGCAGCACGCCGCATGGCGATGCCCTGCTCCCCAGTGCGCAGTCCGGCAAAGCCATTCACGCCACTCACCACCTCCAACAAAGCCTCCCGCTGCTGGCCAACCTGGTGTTCATATCCCAACGGAAATGGTGATGACACAGAACGATTGTACTTAACTTGCTTGGGAGAGATACAAGCTGGCAAATATCTGTTTGGCGACAGGGGAGAAGGTGCAAAGGGGAGCTGGCAGCGTCTGGCCCATGCTACAGACCAGACACATGTTTGGGACTGATTCTGCAGCAACATTCCAGCTGCCCGTCTCCTGCCCCTGGGGAGTGCATCGCACTGACAGGATGACCACACACCAAGGCACTGTCGCAACACATATCATAAAATGTTTGAAGGGCAGGGGCTGGGAATGGGGTGTGGGCACCAATGACATTCCTTGTGTTCTGGACAGAACACCCGAAAAATGCATGCAACGCTTTGGGCCTCATCAGGGCATCAAAGCTACGCGACATGTAGGAATGGCCGGCCCCTGAACTGGCTACACATGTGCAGAAATGCAAGATGCAGGTCACGAACACAATGGCTCTGCTCCATATCGAACAACAGAACAGCGTTCTCCAAAGAACTGACGCAAAAACAAGTTAAGCATAAGAACTGGAAGTTGCACCTCACTCCTTGGTGGTAAACACTTGGCTGTTGGCATTCATAGTTGGCAGGCATTTTGTTCACAACACGATTAGACATCGCACTCCAAAGCCTGGCACAACATCAGGAATGCAAAGCGCCTGCAAGGGTCAGGCTGCCCACCTGGTTCTGCAGCGCCCTTTGGCCCGCAGACCTCAAGCAAAATGCTTCCTTTGTGTATTCCACCCTCTCTCCTCCCAGCAGTTTGCTGAGTGACTCACCAAAGGTGAGTGGCAACAACAGGACCTGGTCACTCAGATGTTGGCAGTCATTGTAGTACAGCATGGCAAGCTGTGGAATGGCCAATTCTTGTGTGCGCACGGCAAGAGGGAGCGTGCAGAATAGCGATGAGAGGTCGCGTACTGCCTGGCACATGGCACGGCAGATCATGGGGCTATCTGCCAATGTGACAATCCAGCTCAATCAACAAGGCGGCCACATAACAAGGAAACACTACTTGATCACATGGGATGTTTGCAGTGACTAACCAACAAAACGCTGGCAGCAACAATGCGGGCAAATGAACTGCACAGGATGCAGTATTCTAGGATCCAGGTGCGATTCATGTGATTCAGACTAGCAAGAAAGGCAATAGCAGAAATGGTGCTACACCGCTATCCATACGTGGGGCCCTAGCTGTCCCCTTCAACAAAAGAATTCAACTGCTAGGGTTGAGATCGAAGTCAAGATCGACGTGCAACTGGCAACAGCCACACAACAGCATACCAGAATTGCACCCCTCACAAAGAGCCTCCTGCATCAGTTTCAAAACCCCAGCAGCAGTTTGGGTGATCTTGAATCGGCCTTTTCCACCGATGGGTGTCCTCCCCAAGTCCACCTCGCAGTCTGGGTTTTGGGTCTCCCAATCTGCCAGGAGCTCCTGTAGCTGCCTCTTTGCGTGCTCGCAGTTCACCACGAGTGGCTCACCAACCACCAACACATCCCAGGAATGGTTCTTCAGCAGTGCCCCACCCTGGCTCACGTACTGCCTGGGGTAGCTGTAGACGTGCTTCTGAGCCAGCGCTGATATGCGAGTGCTCAGAACACACACATCTGTTTTCACACACGCCTCAGTGGATCACAAACAGATGAAATGCCAGGCCTGGCAGCATATCAGGATGGACATTGGCAATGACTTTGATGATGAAAATTGGGTCCCACACGCACCTTGACTGCAGTCATCACATTTAGGGCAGCATGGGGTTATCCTGAAGAATGGATGAATATACCAATCACGGTGCAACAGACAAATCAAAAAGGGAAATTGACAAAAGGGGGTCCTCTGTGAGATATCTTGACAAAAGGGGGTCCTCTGTGACAAAAGGGGGTCCTCTACGGGGGTGCATTTGACAAAAGGGGGTCCTCTGACCGCCCCCTGTACATTAGGCGCGTTGCCAGACCGGTGCCGTACCGGCAAGCCGGTCCTAATAGGGGCAACCCCACAGAGGACCCCCTTTTGTCAAATGCACCCCGGCAGAGGACCCCCTTTTGTCAATTTTCCTCTAAGGGGTGTCGTAGGCGTTAGTGGGGACTTGGCGATGCCACATAAACGCCCCCCACCCCAACCCCACCTTTGGTGTCTCTTGAAAGCAACACACCATAATTGACCACGTCACTCCTTCAAAGCCACCGCAGTCTTACCAACCAACCAAATG
The DNA here is from genome assembly GCA_905146915.1 of Ostreobium quekettii. NCBI lineage: Eukaryota > Viridiplantae > Chlorophyta > Ulvophyceae > Bryopsidales > Ostreobiaceae > Ostreobium > Ostreobium quekettii. The sequence continues at coordinate 45,584 of CAJHUC010002181.1, forward strand.
TCCAACCGAGTAGAATCGATGGTTAACAGATCAGAGATCAAACAGGAATCAACGGACTCGGCAAGGCTCCAGCTCATCATGGAGCGCCTCGTATTTGTATTCAAACTAGCACATTAGTACATCGTTATTGTCTTTGGCACTATTCCCAACCTTCCCCAGTACAACTCCGGCTAAGAAAAGTCTCTTTTCCATCCCCAATACACATTATAATGTGCCTATCATGGAATAGATCACCTTTTGATCCTACCCTGTAGCATGGCAGCGGCACAGCCCAAACACGGCCTGGCCATGCCCCAACCATGGCGCCGGCATGCTCTAACCCTGACAACTCATCAACAGTTAGTCATACACCTTGTAAAAAAGGTCCCGTGTCCTTCCT
>CAJHUC010002182.1:0-49993 GCA_905146915.1 Ostreobium quekettii
CAAGTCACGTGCACACTTTGTCCTAACCTCAATTTTAGGGTTAGGTTTAGTTTCAGGGTGAGTTTTAGGGTTAGGGTTAGGGTTAGGACAGGTTTAGGTTAAGGTTTTAGGGTTTAGGTTTTAGGTTAGGTTAGTTTGGACGGAGTTGGACATGATGTGCAGGTGACTTGGTGCAAGCAGTCACCGATTTGGTGCAGCCAGTAATTTTCTGCCGCAACTGCGGTCATCGCGAGGCCCAGCGACCAACCCCCCCCCCACGTCCGACGCTCGCTCACCATCCCCAGACGGCTCGTGCGCGCCACACAGGCCCTCATCTCCGTCCTAGTCACGCGCTGCCCACAAGCCCGGCGCCCAAATGACTGGCCGCGCACCCCCCCACGCCTTCCCACATCCTCTCCACACAGCGAGCCGCCCCGCGCCTGGCCCCGGTGCGCCCCATGCCCTGACCCTAAGCCAGCACGAACCCTCCCTTCGCGCTGCGAAGGGCCCCCGGTCCCGTCCTCCGGCTGCAGCGGGCGGGCGACGCATCTCGGAGGTCGCAGCCGGCGCCATGGCTTCCTTCGCGCCGCTGGGCGTGCCCGCGCCGTGGCGATCCGATCCCCGCAGGCTGCTCAAGCGCCTGAGGCCCTTGCGGGCAACGGAAACAGAATCAACCGTTGAAGTGCTGGATGCGCCAGGTGCGCGTGCGCGGCGCGATGCCGAAAAGAATGCCCATTGCCGGGGATGGAAAAGTGGTCGGCGGTGGCTGACCTGGCTGGCGTGGCGCTGGGCAGGTGGGCGGCGCGATCCGCGCGTCGCGGAGGGACGCAAGCTGCTGGCGCCGCGCCACGGCACCGATTTGGGGCAGAAGTCTAAGGCGGTGGCGGCGGGGGAGGGCGTGGCGGTGGCGCCGCGCGAGGTCAATGTTGACGCAAGCGGAGCGATGTCCTTGGCGCGGGTGGCCGGGAGCAAGGCGGAGTCGATGAGCAGCGCGGACGAGGAGGATGGGGCGGGGAAGGAGGTGGAGACGGCGGAGGGGATGTTCTCCGGCTCTCTCAAGGGCTTGCTGCTGCTGAACCTGGGCGCAGCGATGTTCGGGTCGAACCAGGTGGTTATCAAGACGACGGAGAGGCACCTGTCGCCGGGCGCGCTGTCGGCCATCAGGTTCCTGATCGCCGCCGTCGCGTTCTCGCCCTCGATAGTCAGGGGGCTGCAGATGCCGAAGCTGAGGTCGGCGGCGTTCGAGCTGGGCTGCTGGCTGTTCGGTGAGTAGGGCCGCGCGGGAGCCCGCAGGCCTCGCGCCGGCTGTGCCGCGTTGGCTTCTGTTCATTTTTTTGTGAGATCTTGTGCGCACTTTTCTGGTCGTGTGCGCAGTTCCGCGAGCGCAAGCCGCAAAGTACGCCGTCGACGTGCGCAATAGGGACCCAGACGAGAGAAAAGTTCAGCAAATCCACAGAACTCATGTTGCCTGCGTACTGAATTGGCGGCGCAGACCACAGGCGTCCTGTGCCCCCTCGCCACGCGCCGACGGTGGCCCTGGCGGCTGCTGCGCGACATGGCGCTGTGTCCGCGGTCCCGCATGGTCCTGGGCGGCCTGAGTTTTCGGCTGGCGGGTTCGCAGGCGGCTACACGGCACAGGCGCTGGGCCTCGTCTCCACCTCCGCGTCCAGGGGCGCCTTCACGGGAACCTTCACCGTCCTGGTGGTGCCTATGCTGGTGGGCTTGTCCGGGAGGAAGATTAGCCCAAGCACGTGGGCGGCGGCCGCTGTGGCGCTACTTGGTGAGCTTCGGAAGGACCTGGTCGTGAATTGTCCCCACATTTTTCGGCGGAGGCAGCGGAGTGCATTTGCTTCAACCGTGCGCCCGCGCTTGGACACCAGTCAAACGCGCACCGCGAGTCGTGTTGCTCTGTTTTGTGGGTGGGCCCCAGGGACCATGGCCTGCGATTCTTGCGCACACAAGCCCAGGATGGGTTGTCCCGGGTGAAGGTCTCAAGTCGTCACGGCTGGTGCGATTCTTGCAGGTTTAGGTCACATTGTCACCAAATGGAAGGAGAGCTAATGGCTCTGACAGCTTGAGTGGGGACATGCACCCTTGTTACCGCCAATGGTGTTGAGCTCGTCTGACAGGACGTCCCTGCTCTGTCTATGGCATTCTGAACCGAAACGGCATTCGCCTGCACCTGACAAGTACCCTTTGAATCTGCCATGGTGCAATCTAGCAATTTGCCATGCCTCCAATGTGCACAGAGTGGCAAGCTGCCTCGCCTATTGCAGCTGTGGTGGAGAAAGTGGTGGGAATGCCGTTGACAGCACATGCATGGTAAACGTAGCATAGAATGGGGATGCTAATGTACGATGCGCATTCTTCCAGCTGGTGGTCTGGGAATTGGCACTTGCATGCATGTCTGAGGCAGCTTACGCAACGTGCATTCAGCTCTACTGGCCATGCAAAGTAAATGAAAAGAATGCTTGACGTCGGTTGTTGTAGTGGTCACCCAATCCTTCAAGACATCGTGAGTTATGCTGCTTGCACTGAGGGCCGTGGGCAAGATTGCTCCAATTCGAAATAGCCTGCACTGCCATGTAAACGTGCTGGTTGGTGAACCATGCTTGCTTTCTGTCCTGACTGGCAGGCGTTGGTCTCCTGACCACCAGTGGTCCAAACCCAAATGTTGGAGATGCGTGGTGCATTTGCTCTGCAATACTGTTTGGCGTGCACAAGTGGCGGTCTGAGGAGCTGACGGCCCAGTTCGAGGAGACGAGCGAGCTGGTGGCTGTGCAGATTTTTTTCCTGGCCTGTGCCGCAAGTGTGTACTGCCTGCCAGAGTTGTGGCACGCTCTCCATAACAATACTTTCACAACAATACCTCAACTCGTGGAGCATGCAAAGGGGCTGCCGTGGCCTGCACTTGCATACATGGGCTTGGGAACAACAGCCCTGACGCTGTGGATGGAAATGACTTCGCTAAAGGTGGGCTGGGACAAACCTGGGGCTACATTGTTTGGCACAGCTGTGGTCAAACTGTGCCTGTGAAACTCGGATGATAGCCAAAGAAGCTGGGTTGCTTTGACACCTGGTTTGCTTTTGTTCCAAATTATTCTTGATTGATCAAAATGGCGGCTGGGAAACTCTTGACAGGACCTGTGCTCTTGCTGGGGCCGAATGTGAGCCAAGGCAAGGAGATTTTGTGACTATTGTCAATACAGGGGACCCCAGTGCTGGTTGAGCATTGGTTGTTAAGTACTGAAGTGGTGGTTGTGGTTCTTGGTGGGCTTGGTGGTACTTGTGGTGAAGTGGTGCAACAGTTCATATGCTGCCAGCCAATGTGTTTGGTTGACATGACACCTTGTTAGAGCCTGAGGTTGCCTGTGCCTACCGCATTGCTGTTGTGCCCGCCACTGTCAACTTATTTCTTGTGTTCAATCGCAGGAGGTTTCTGCTCCCCTGGCGGCCTTGATCTATACTGCCGAGCCCGTGTGGGGCTCCCTCTTTGCATACTTGTGGTTACACGAGCGCTGGGGTGCTATGGGATGGGTGGGTGCTGCTCTGATCATCGGCTCCAGCTTGTTTGCTCAACTTTCAGGGGACTCTGCAAAGCTGGAGGATGGCACTGATGAACCCACAACGGAGAAAACGCGATCATGAAGTGTCATTTATGGCACGATGGCAATTTTGTGATTGGTTCGAGGCGATTTTGGATTGGTGGATTGCCTGAAACTCAGTGGCTAGCCTGCAGACCGAACCACATTGCCAGTCAGTGGTCTAGCTGCGGTGCTTGCCTTGAAGGGTGGATGGCACACCTTGCTGTTTTCAGCATCCCTGCCTCATGTTGGAGTTTGCCCATTGGATGGCATACATGGGCCTATGGGAGGCAATGGTGCAGCCAGGCTTCCGCTGCGCACCACATGCACATCAGAGCGCACGCTGAAAGTTGGCTGCACAAGTGAAGCATGCACATCTGCTCCCAGTTTCTTTTGCAGATTTGATTCATTCTTAGCAGCTTGTGAAAACGGCTGTGGCATGTGTGCCTGCCGGGCGCACCTGGTGGGATTTGGGGTTGTTGGAAAGGCGCGATGTAGCAGCTAGGGTTTCAAGCAGCATCCATGGGAGAGCTTGCATGATCGTTCGATAGTATTCTTCAACGAGTTTCGGGAGCATAATTTCGTGGGTGGTATGTCAGCTGCAAGTGGCAGATTGTATGCTCGTGAGATTGGAGGGCGCATTATGCTTGGTTGGGGGTGCATCGGTTCTGCACATGACCACAGGAAGGTTGCTCAGAGAGCTGTGAAGCCCTCGATGGTTGTGTGGCGGGCAAGACTTCGTTTTGGTTAACAGCACTCTGCTTCTGAAGCGGTGATTTGTGAGGTGGCTTCAATTGATGTCAGGCAATGTCTTTGTGGCGGGCAAGCATATGTCAACTGACTGCTGCTGTAGCAGCCACATTAGGGATGGCAGTGGCAGAGGTTTGCACATAGAGAATCGGGTTGACCTGTACTAAGTGCATTCTTTGCCTGGTGACCTGATTCGTCACATTTTTTTTGAAGCACCCAGCCAAAATTGCACAAGATATGCGGGTGCTGTGCTCATGGATGCTACATAGGGCTTTTTTGCTTTGGTAAGAATGAAGCAGTTTTGGGGGCTTAGCAGCGCGATTGGGCGCTTTGGGAATTTAGTCTGTTGGAACGTTCAAAACTGAAAACTATGCAGTGGGCGGTGCCCAACTGCTGATATGCAGACCCATGTTGGTAGATACTACATTTGGGCTGTAATGCTTTGAGAAGAACCGGCAATGCCCCAACAGTGTCTGCAACTGAAGCGCCCTTAAGCCTGAAGCTTTGGTTTTGTGCTCCCTTCTCTGTGGGCATGGCTGCCAGGCGGGCTGCATGGGTATGGCATGCTGATGCCACTCAGAATGGGGTGGCTCTCGTTTGGCACTTAGCCTGCAAAAGCACCTCAAGGGATGCCTCACAGTGTGTGGTGACGGCTTCGAGTAGAGGAAGCTTTGGAGGATGTGCGCCACCATGCAAGCACGCATCCTGTTGTCGCGCAACTGGAGTCGAGAACACCCTGGACCGAACTGTCGTTGCTGCACTGGCTTCAGTCAAGAATGGGTGAGTTTCACGAAATTTGCTTCCTTGAACACCCAACCTATGTTTCCGCTAGAATTCATCGCTTCCCCACGACGGCTGCCGCGCCAGGTTTTCCTCAGTTCGGCTTCCAGCCCGTTCGTCCTCACCTGCTTGCCAATGCCCGCTTTCTGCCCCCGGCCCCATCGCCGCCTTCGACAGTCTCCTCGACAGTCTCTCAAGAGCAGACGAGCCCCTGGGGCTCGTCGACTTTCCCCTCCCCCGAGATCCTGACGTCAATTCACCGCCCTGCCGCTCCCCCCGCCCGGCCAAGACCTCCCCATCCATCCTGGCCGCCCTCGCCTGGGGCTCGTCGCCGAACCGGCTGGACACCCTCCCCTGCTGGCCTCCGCCCTCGGCCGACGCCCCACCCGCCGTCGCGCTCCCCCCCGCCCTCCACCCTGCATCACCGCCAGCCTTCCCTCGCCGATCATCAAATCCGCCAACCCCGCGCTGCACACCGGGCTGCATCCCATTGCTGCCGCCCGTCCCACGGCCATCTTTCGGCCACCCGCCTCTGCCCGCGGCCATGGATGCCTGCCCCCCTCCCACCGCCTCCCACTGCGTCTGGCTCCGCCCGGCATCAGACCTCTCGGGCATGGATCCCCGCGGCTGGCCGCCCCCATTTCCGGTCCCCACCTGGGAGTCCGTGAGCGTGGCCAGCACCAGCCTCGCCCTGACGTCAGCGTCGCGCCTGCGCCTGTGATGCGGCCACTGGGCCTCCGCTATGAGCGGGCATCCCGGCTCGTCGATCCGAATCGCGACGTCCGCGTCCAGAGTCTCGCACAGTGACACCAACACGCGGAGGTCCTTGAGGTTGAATGTGGCGTCCCTGGGCCCAGAAGCGGAATGCGAATACTCCAGGAAGGCGCTGCGCACGTCGACAGACACCTGGGAGTGCAGCGCGGCGGACGCGCTGCCCCTGGCGGGGTCGAAGAAGCTGCGCAGCTCGCAGGAGCCGGAGCCCGGCGGGCCGGCGGCCTCGCGGGCGATGATCGTCACCTCCTCCAGCGACCCCTGGAAGACCGACAGCAGGCGGGACAGCTCCGGCGCGCCGGCGATCATGCGGGTCGGGTAGGCGTCCACGTCCACCGTAGCGGAGAGGATGTCGGAGTCCAGGCATTGGAGGCGGTAGGACTTGCGCAGGCCGGAGTCGCCGCGTTGAACCGCCCAGGCGTGCTTGACCAGGACGGCGGCCTGGACGACGGGGCCGCCCACGGACAGGGAATCGAAGAAGTCCGCGCCCAGCGTGACGGAGAGGTAGGCGGAGTGCGCGGAGTTGATGGCGCGCAGGACCAGGCGCTCCGGGAAGGCCTCGATCAGCAGCTCGGAGCCCGTCTTGCCCTGTGACTGCACCACGGACTTGAAGGTCTTGATGCTGGCGCCGGCCAGGGAGAAGCTGAGCGCCATGGCACGGGGCCAGTGGGCGCCTGGGGGGCGGAGGACACGGGGAAGGGGTTGCCAGAATCGACGCCTGGGAAGCGCTGACACACCCGTGGGTCAGGCCGGTCGCCAGAAGCTCCGTAGTTTAGTTCAGGTTTGCACTGGCGGGAGAAAGGGAAGGCAAACAAGGACATCAGCTGTGGATGGTTCCGGTTGGACCATCCTGTTGGAAGGGGCTGTTGCGCCTCTTGGCGCTTATCCAGTGTCGCGCCCGAGCGACGGGAGTTGGCTGGCCGCATGCCGCCCGCGCCCGCGCCGTCTGCTCTGACGGCGCCTCTGCCCACGTGGCATTCTCGCGCGTTAAGGATCGGATCTGGGACCTCACATTGGGAGCGCGCTTCGTCCCCTGGAGAGTGCATTGGGCACGGCCCGGGCGTGCGATCTGCGCGCGGCGATGCCCCCTCCTTCCTGTCAACTGACGGTGGCGTTGGGCAGTCATCGCGCCGTCAGAGCATCCTGAGCCTGGGTGCGGGTTGCGTGGACGGTGTGCTGGAGTCCTGCGAACCCATTGGATGCATCGATGGTGGGTGTGCGGCCGATGGCTGGGATCTGCAAAGCTGGTCCAGGAGGGGGCTGATGATTGTTTCGGCGGCAATGTCGCTGGAAATGTGTTGGCCAAGTAGGTAAGGTGCAGTTCACAGCTGGATATCTGCCGCTAGTTACGTCGCTAGCAGATGTAAAATGCCACAGAAGAGCAGAGCCACAGCACCCGAAAGGCCATGACAGGGAATGGACTATCCGATTTCTGCTGATCGATTGCTGCCGTTTGGGTTTCTGCCACATTTCTGTGCGTGCACTGATAAGAAATGCCATGGTCACCAGCGGAGTGCTTTCCTGTTGAGAGACACAAAACCGTCGCCACAATGTAATTCGGGGCATTCGAATTGCATCCAGCACAAATTTGCGGCTGATAGGCTCAAAAAGTTTTGATGGCTTCCTCCTAAGTGTACAGATTCAGTGTGTATATTCTCCTTCAAGCTTATGCTGGCATGTGAAACAATGTGCATCCTTGAGCACAAGAGCTAATTCCTTGCTTCAAAGCACATCTAATGCACAGACAGACCGCACTGTTGTGTGGCGTCTATCAGCACCCTGGGTCGAATTGATTGAGAAGGAACTGTGCATTTGCCAGCCAGGGCGGCAGAGCCTCAATTCAGAGAATTCAGGAGCCCAGTGCAGCTGTACCGCTTGGCAGTTCCTGAAACTTGGGAGAAAGTAGACAAAGCTGGGGCGGACGCTCTGTTCAAGGACCCTGTGCGCCCCTCCACGACGGTTGGGGTGACCGTGTCACCATCTAGGATAAAAGACTTGAAGGAATTTGGGGATTTGGAGGTCGTTGGTGAGAAGCTCCTGACGGCTGAGAGGAACAAGGTTGGCAGCAGCCTGGGTGAACCTAGCTGGGCAGCAACAATGAGTTTTTGATAGCACTTATCCAAATGGGACCAACCCTTGCTGTTGCACCTTGGGATTTCAGACCCGGAGTGGGGCTCGAAATCTTTTCCCTGGGCTTGTTGTGCTGCAAAGTTCTTTTGTTTTCGTATGTTGCCCCACTTGGAGCCAACAAATTTTGCCCTTGGATTCCATTTCCAGCAATGACAATGCGGTATCTTAATGACAAGGACAGATACTTGTTTGTAGGCAAGCGTTTGCCAATCGCCGTTGAAAGACATCGTATGGCGTTTGTTTATCAGTGTCTTCCGACAGATCTCTGTTGCATCAATGTGTGGCTTATGGATGTTTACATCATGTACCGATCGAATGGATGGGTCTCATCTTAGTGCCCAGCGCCTGTTTTTGGCCGATTTGATCAGGGCGGCGTTTGCTTGTGCAGGATGGTTTCATCGACGTTCAAATGCTGGACGAAAGTCGAAGATCTGGGGAGCAAGGCGGCGTTCTCTACACGTATGACTACAAAGTTGACAGCATCCGTGGGAAGAAGCGAATCGTTACAGCAGTGTCGATATACAACTCTAAACTGTACATAGTTAATGGGAATTACAAGTGTGAGGACGATGAGTGTGACAGCGGGGACAGTGTCAGACTGCTGCGTTATGCTGTGGACAGTTTCGACGTCGGCGTCGCACTTTGAACGTTGACTTCACTGGCGTCATAATTCGCTGAAGATCCAATGGAATAGCTGTGATTGCCACGCACACACGTTGCTTGCAGGGTGTGTGGTGCAGGATGCCATTGCAGTCAGGCCATCGCTTTGTACAACGACCGTTGTTCTGTTGACTCGCTTCCATAGGACAGTGAACTAGTTTGGCAAAAACTTCCGCGGGCGATAACGTTCGCGGTTTTGGCCGGGAGAAACGTTCGAAGTTGAGTACTTCACGGATTCAGGCTGAAACTTGCGGCCAACGGCCAGGTTAAGCGCTTCTCGAAGTTTCTGTGCCGCAGATGGAGAAGACGGCGAATCCTTTTGCTCATTTCCACGCGATGTGTGCCTTCAACGACCCCAAAACCTACAGCGTTGAAAGGCCATTGAAGTGAGAGGTGAACGGCATGGGAAGCACGTTGTGTTGGTGCGCATCCGCTGTGGCGTCTGGTGATTGTTCCCAGTGTGGCAACCGCCCTGGTGAAACGCCACGCAAGAGGCACCAACACGCAACCCAGGTGTCACCAGCACAGAATGGCAATGCTTCCACACGCAGCTGATCAGAAAACGTGCGGGATTTGACCTTTCTCCATGTAAATTCCGGGCGGGAGCGACTCTTCGGCCGCAAGGAATGTTGTTGACTGTAGCATGGCGAGATCCAGGTGTCTGGTTTTTTGGTGTTTGAACTGCTTTACCAGAGCTGTGGGGCTGCTCATCATGGTTGGGTCGATCTCTGCAACTGTGCAGCCTCGGAGGAAAGAAGGCTCTCACGGTACCGTATCCGCGCAGTAAGGGTCCCCGGAGTACGACATTGGTGTGCCCGTGCCACAGCACACAGAATTCGTGACAGCACCCCTTTGGACAGCGTGGGCGCCACACCCTCGAAGGCGGCCCCCCTCCCCGCCCGTGCGGCCTCCGTCGCGGCCAGTGAAGTTCGAGGGTGCCCTGCGTCGGACGCGCGACGCGCCGAGGCGCGTCCGCCCATCCGCGACGTTCCCAGCAACCCCGTACTGACATCGTTCTCTGGCTGGGCGGAGGCACGGCTTCATGGACCGCGCCGAGCGCGGCGCAGCTTCTCTGACGCCTCTGGCGCGGAGCGCCGCGCTGTGCGCGCTGTTGATTCTGGCCCGGGGTCAGAGCCCGGCCGGCGAGGACAGTTCCCCGGTTCCCGCCGGCGATCACCTGGTCCGCCTGCTGCCCGCCATCGACCTGGAAAACGACACCGACATCCAGCGATTGAGGCGGGGGGAGCCAATCGTGGACACTCTGGGCAGCGGCGGGCAGCGCGTGCTGCGCTTCGGAGTGACGAAAGTGGATGCAGGCGGATTCCCGGACGTGTCCCTGTGGCTGCGTCCCTCCGGCGAGGGAGGAAATGCGGCCCTGTTCTGCGCACCCTGGGCGGCCGCGGCCAGCGAGGGCGCCCGGCTGTCGCGGGGGGAGTACCCGTGGGTCTCCGCCGACGGCCACGGCCTGGACGCGGTGTTCATGTCCTCGGAATCGGACGCCTACCGCTCAGCGGTGACGACCGTCAACGCGTCGCGCGGAGACGGCGGGGAGGGGACCTTCGAGGCGGCGGCGTTTCTGTGCGTGATTGAGGACACGTCGCCGCAAGGGGGGCAGTTCAGCCTCGAGTTGGGCTTGACGGTGGGGGGATTGGATCTGGTGGAGGAGCAGCGGGATGCGGTTCGGGGAATCTACGACAGGTGCTGTCCCAGCAGGACGGCCTGCGCGGCGTGGCCCGACGCGCCCGAGGACGCCGGCGAGGACGTCGCCACGGACCTGTGCGACGTGGCGGGCAACATATGCGACTCGGGCGGGAGGTTGCTGGTGATGAGCCTGGAGGGCTACAACCTCAGCTGCCACTTTCCGTTCCAGGAGGTCGGCGCGCTGTGGTCGCTGGAGAAGCTGCGGGCGGGCGGCAACTTGCTGTCGGGCAAGGCGGAGGAGATTTTCGCGGGGCTGGCGGCGCTTGAGAACCTGACGCACGTGGACCTGGCCTCCACGCGGCTCCATGGGTCGCTGACCGGCGCTCAGGGAGTGTGTGAAATGGCGACCAAGGGGCTGCAGGTGCTGCGGCTGCAGGACAACCTCATTGGCGGGGGTTTGCCGGCATGTCTGCTGGCCGCAGGCAGCTCCCTCCTGGATATTGATCTCTGCAGGAACGATATGACGGGCAGCCTGCCGGACGTCGTCCCCGTTGGATCCCCCCTGGAGGCAATTGCCATGAGTGAGAACAACATGGACGGGAAGATCCCGGCGTCGCTGCTGGAGAACGGGCGGATGCTGTCCCGGCTGAACTTGACGGGGAATGCCCTGACGGGATCGGTGCCTGAAAGCCTTGGGGGACTGCCATTCCTCACGACCTTCGCGGCGGGCGGCAACAAGTTGACGACGCTGCCCATGAGGTGGAGTGATGAGGGTGGGCAGATTTTCCAGGCCCTGAGCATGTTCGACCTCTCTGGCAACCTGTTGGAGGGACAGTTCCCTGCCGCGCTTGGCAGAGCAGACAATCTGGCGGCATTGGATCTGAGTGACAACAGGCTGGATGGGCCATTGCCAAACGAAACCGGCCTCTTTCCCAGTTTGAATTTCTTAAACATTTCTTCCAACGCATTTGGGGGCCCTGTGCATGAGTCCTGGTCTGATCTCGGAATTTTTTCGCTTCGGTTCACAGCCCCAGAGATCGGGGTGCTGGATGCCCGCAACAACAACCTTACTGGGGACTTTCCGCAGTTCTTTTTCACAGACTCAGAGTCGTACATGGAGACGCGCAAGGTGTATGTTGCTGGGAACAACTTCACGTGTCCGCTTGGTGGCGTGTCGGGATCGATTGTGGTTGATGTTTGTGGGGGCAACATGGCAGCACAAGCAGAGGCTCTGGACGAGACTCTGGACAATTCTGTGACGCCGGAGGAAGTTGAGCACGAAGAGGAGTTTGCGGATCTGCTGCGCAATTCGACGAACGCAGTGATGAACAGCACATTGGCGGGGAAGATGGGTGATGGTAGTTCGATGGCCGATGCTTCTTCAGGGGGATCGGGCGCTAACCTCGTTGGTGCTATTGTGATTGCGCTGGTAACTGGTGTTTTGTTTGGTGCGATCATGGCATTCATTTGGTACTGGCGGAGAAAGCGGAATGAGCCTCGAGACCGACTTGTGAGACACCTTAAATTTCGGGACGACGTTGAGCTGCAGGGATTCCAATAGTGCCTTCCCATCCAGCACAGACGCAGCCAACATTAAGCACCCTGTTGGGGTGCAGCACATGCGTATCATTGTAATGCGTAGGCTGCAACTGGCTGGACATATCGATGGCAAGAGTGCCAAGTCAAGCAGGCCCGTGTGCTGGAGTTGGACAGGTGCTGTGAGGAAATGCAGGACCGGCGTGCCGACAAATGCAACGATATTCTACACCTTTGTTCTCCTCGCCTGCATGGAAGGAAACCAATGGCTTGTGGCCAACTGTATCAGGTTTTGGAAGTGGCAATATCGTGCCACGAAGAACTGGGCCAGTTGGCACGCAGCCAAAGGCAGTTTACAAATGATGATGATGCTTGCAATTCATAGCACAAGGTAGACAATTCGGTGCTTTGCTGCACCAAAGGGTCGACGGCAAGGGCGGACGCATCGGTACTGATGATTAAATAGAATGGACAGATGTGGTGGAATGATACTGAAAAATGCGCTGGGTGATGTGTAGTAATGATTGAATTTGTCGTCAGGCTTGTCCATGAACTTGCAAGGGTAGTACTGCCTTTCCCGAGGCGAAAAGCATCCATTGTGGGTGTTGTGGTGACGACGCAGAAATCTGTGGGAAAAGTTGTTTCTCCTTGCAGTTGGCGAGTGGCCAAGCACATCGTCACTACGGTTGTGCGCCACATATTCTAGTGCTCACCTTTGTATGGATGCGAACTTCGAAATTCAGTTGATTGTAAAATGAAGAAAGCCTGCGGGTTCTTGGCGGCTGTGTTAACAAAGTTAAATGATGATCAGCAGTCACTGGACACAATGTCAGAGTCGTCACAATCTTGTGCGTAACAAGGAGAAGCTCAATTGGCTTGTTTCTAAGAATAATTGGTGCCTCGTGGGCTGGGTGGATGCTCTCAAACTGTATGTGCATTGTAGACCCAAGACATGAGCCAGATCTTATTGGTTGGCGATTGGCAATGCAAGTTTTGATATTGAACATCAAAGTGGTAGCACTGCGGTATTCTTCAATCGAGGTCGACTCTTCAACTTGGCTCATGCGCAATTTCGGCAAGAGCTGACACAAACGCATTCACTGGCACAAGCAGCCCTTGTTGTTTCCTGAAAAGCGGAATGGCCAGTTTTCTCCAGGACGTCGTCGAGTCACATCACTCCCTTCAGATGAAACCCTGCACCTTTTAAATGATCCAGCCAGTTGGGGAGTGCCAACCTGGCGCGTTGATGCATCAGGTGGCAAAATTCCACGACGCAGACAGAAGAGAACAAACAACACGAAACGCCCGCAGGAACGGTGTGCTGTGTACTCATCTTTCGCATTGGAGGCTCTATATCATCGTTTTCACAGCATGGAAAAGAGCCTCGCATACACTTGCCTGGGAGGGGGTGCCCTCTGCGTATAGCCTGTCTTTTTTGCGAGTCTTGCCCACAGGAACGGGGCGGCAAGAACGTCGGGAAAAATCTGGCGCTGACGGTGTCGACATGTTGGATTGCCTCCATGGCTTTCCCCGGATGTCCCGTGGCTTCGCGCAGCAGTCGGCCCCACAGCGCAATGTCGGCCGCGTACGCGCAGTCCGGGCACTAGGCCGCCCGTCCCCGCAGGCCGCACTCCGCAGGCGGCATGGCCGCTCGCTGTGCGAGCCACGTACGCCTCTGACGACCCCGGCCCACCCTCCACCGCCATCTTTGCCATCCCCTTCAACTTTTCCACCACTCCCCGGAAGTGATATCCTCCCGTGCAAGCCACGCCAAAGGGCGCCCGAACAGCCCCCGCCGCCACCACCACTTGACTGGGCCGCGCAGGCCGCCGGCGGCCAAGCCCGGTTGCCCGCACGCGGGCTTCTGGCGCGGACCTGAAGTCGGCGATCCCTGATCGTGCGTTCCCGCCCCCCTGCCCCCCATTGACACGCTGACGGATCTGGAGGACGGCGGCCCGGCACATGCCGCGCCCCGCGGGGAAGGCGGGCGCGGCCCCGACGGATCGGAGCCGGCCGCGGATCGCCCCGAGGGGGACAGCCCCGGCTCGGGTGGGTCGATCTCGACGGCCTGGATGTCGGTGATGTCCCAGATGAACGCGGGCGGCGGCGACGCGGAGAGCGACAAGTCGGAGGTGGAGATGGCGAGGTCGGACTCCATCCACATGGCCACGCGCGCGGGTGAGTGCGGAGGGAATCGGGGTGTGGGGGATGGGAGCGGAGCGGCGGTGGGGTTGGTGAGTGCGGATGGGCCAAGAAGGCGGGGTTGTTGCTGTGGTGGTGGTCTCCCCTTCCCAGGCGGAGGAGATGGGTATCTCGCACAGTATTGGGGGGGCAAGGGAGCATTTCCGGTGTGTTGGCGGATGGACATGGAATGGGGGAGCGCAGGTTGGACGGGAGGAGACGTCGTCAAAGGAGAGCCAGAGGGGTCGAAATCAGGGCCTGAAGATTTGCGTGTGTCAAGTCCGGTTTGCTAGGAAACCCGCCATGCGACCCCCTGAAGACATTCAAGCAATTGTGCAGCAAGGCTGCGAAGTGCGCTGAAGCAAATGGGCAAGCTGTGCTTACAGCAATCTCAACCTGCCCCTCAGGGGTTTGGCGTCGTTATTTTTGCGCAGCTGTTGCTGTGAATGCCATTGCGGCTCGTTCATAGGGATGGTGCCCTGGCTGACGTACATGCAGGGACCAGGGGTACCTAGTTGCACCATTTCTGGCTCACCATTCTGCAGGGTTCACACCTGTGTTACTTGTTGACTTGTTTTGCAGACCGCACAAACCGGCTGTTGAAGGAGAGAATGCGGAGGACACAAAGTGCTGCATCCTTTCATGGTGTGGACAGCAGTGAGCATTTGTCAACGCTGTCAGAGCACCCCAGTGAGAATGTCATCATAGTTGCTAATCGACTTCCTGGCACTGCCACCAAAGATGAAAATGGCAAGTGGCAGTTGGAGGTGGGTAGAGTGCAGGGCTGATGCAATGATACGAGGGCACAATCCGTTTGACATTTGCAGATCCCTGCACATTTGAGGACATATGACTTTCCATGCATGTCGATTGTCTGTTGGTTTCTTGCTTTTTGTTGAAGTACTCGAATCTTTCGACGTGAATGAATTAGAAAATGCAGCCATTGACCCTGTAGACAATCTTGTTCTCTCTAATGGACATGATTCAGCCGTCTTTTGTTTCTAAGTTGATGCTGACAGTCTCTGTTGTGTCAGGGGCGGTAAAATTTGTGGCCGAATTGTTTACTCAGATACCCAGCTACATTGAAAACAATTTGTCGCTGCCTGTCTGGGTAGGGGCAGGGTGTGCCTGAAATTGTGCCATCAGAAAGCAATCCCTTTGATTGCCTGCTGTTTGCCCAGGTGACTTCTGGCGGCCTTGTCAGTGGCCTCTTGGGTGTCAGCAACATTACCACAAAGTGGATTGGGTGGCCAGGCAAGTGTGGGACAAAAAGCACCTGGTTCTTCTGAAATTCTGCCTCTGCTGCATTTGATGAAATGGACACCCATTCATATGCGAGGTGTGGGAGAGCAGTCTTCTGCAGTGTCACTCAGCTGGTGAAGAGATAAGAGATGCTGGTGGGAGTCCCTGTGAAATGTGGGGCTGGAACCTCCACGGTCATCAATGTGCCCTGCTTTTAGTAGTGTGCATTGGACATAACTGTGGCCTGCTTTGGCAGTGCTGGCTGCTTTCTTCTATGAAAGAAAATACTGTGATGTGAGCATGTCCTACCAGGTGCGAGTGATGATTCTGTTTCATAGTGCAAGAGCCAAGGAAGAAGTCTCCAAGTCCCATCAGGAGATAATTCTGAACAAAGCTGATTGATGCCTGTTGGCACAATTTCACTCTTCTGATGTGCCTCGCTGCGTGTCGCAGGCGTGTGTGTTGAAACTGAGGAAGACAAGAGAGAACTGAAAGCCGTTCTGAGGGAACACAACATGATTGGCGTTTTCCTAGATGAACAAATGGTGGGGCCAAGGTCCTGTCATGCTTCCATTCTTTCTGAAATGTGGTTGGTCACCATCTAGTGTGCTCAGCTGGTATTAACACACACAGCAATTCTCCTTGCACCTAAGTGCTGAATATCTGCAACAAGTCAGCATGCACTGAATTAGTTTGTTTGAGGTTTGTGGGGTTGCGCGCCAGGCTAATGGCGCCTTGTGCTGTGAGAAGTGGTTGCATTCCCTGAAGCAGACATGCCACGCTGTGGTGCACAAGAGGCTCATCGAGATGCTTTGTATCACTTGTGATTAATCGGTGCGTTTGTGGTTTTCAGGTTGCTGACTACTACAATGGCTTTTGCAATGGCGTGCTGTGGCCATTGTTCCACTACGCCCCTCCAAACCTTGACCAGTGGCACAACCTTGGAGGGACGACTGTGGCTCAGACACAGTGGGCAGCGTACATAGGAGCCAATGAGGCCTTTGCCAGATGTATCTTGGAGAACTATGGATCCAGGTGTTGTGCCCTCCCCAAAGTCCTGGAGTGGGGTTCGTTTGCGATCTTCTGCAGTCGTGTGCTACCCCAGCAATGTGGCAGCTGCCAAAATGCTCAAGGAAAGCAACTGCAACTCTCAGCCTCCACTATGAGCTGCCAGTACAGTGGTTGTCCACCACGATTGCTTGTCATATTGAATGGGCGTATTTGTTTTCTGTTTGCCGGACTTGCCAGCCAAATGAAGAGGCACTGCTTCTTGCTTTGATTTGCTCTTGAGTTTGCATAATGGCATGCTCATTTCAACATGCCAACTGTCGTCATATTGCCCATGGAAGCAAGCAGATATTTATGATGCAAATTTGCATGAATCTGGCCACATAGTGTATTCCATTGCACTGAAAACTGGTTGGCTGCTGGAATCATCAAGGAAAGCGACACACTGCTTGCTGGCAGGCCATGTACTGCTTTGCTGTGCTGTGGTATGCATTCTTCCGATCTGAAATATTGCAATGTTGAGAATGTGAACTGCGAGGCATCGATTGTAATACAGGGACACAGTTTGGCTGCACGATTACCATTTGATGCTCTGCCCAGCCATGCTGAAGGAAAGGAAGCCAAAAATGAAGGTTGGGTGGTTCCTGCACACGCCCTTCCCTTCCTCAGAGATATACCGAACTCTGCCTGTCCGAGAAGAAGTGTTGCGTGCTGTGCTGAAGGCCGACCTGATCGGCTTCCACACATATGACTATGTCAGACACTTCATATCGTCTTGCTCAAGGATCCTGGGCTTGGAGGGTACACCCCATGGTGTTGAGGACCATGGCCACTTGACACGGGTGGTTGCGTGCCCCATTGGGATCAACGTTGAGAAGTTCACGGAGGCATTGAAGCAGGACAGCATGAAAGCTCAGATCGAGGAGCTCCGTGCTCGGTACAGGGGTCACAAGGTGGGGGGGCTGTGCTCATTTCTGAGGCAGGGTGTTATGGCTGTGCTGATTTGATGGTAGGTATTAATGCAACTATGGCTGCCCAGAAAAGTGAAGTTTTGGAATGGGCTGGTTCTGTAGATCAGGTGGATATTGACGTTTGATAGTGCTGAGAATGTTGCGATATTTGGAAGCAGCCTTGGGCTCTTGTGGTAGCTCTTTTGACTGTGCAGTGAGTCTGAATCTGACTGAAAGGCCCTACCACCAAGGTGTCAAGTTTTGCAACTTCATGGATGATATGCAGTCCCCCCCCTGGACAATAGATGTCCTGCTAAGCAGATGTGGCAGTTCATTCTGTGTGCCCATGAGCTTATTTGCTGGACTGTATTGCGTTGAAGACAGTGAACTGCAAGACAATCACTGGTGCTAGGTGCCTGTCTACAGTCGCAGGCCAATGTCAGAGCTAAGTAGGTGCATTCGTTGCATTCAGAAAGGCAAATTGTTGTCCAAGAGCATGTTGGCGTGGCAGCAGCTGCCTTTGGATGCACAGAGGTCTTGGAAGTCGCTGTTAGGGTTTCTTAACTAAGATGTTGAGTTATGCAAAGAGGAATGCGCTTCCTAGTGGTGAGCATCCTTGCTTGGTTAACTTACCAGGGTTATCATATGCAGAAGCGGTTATTGCTTAATCCGCTGAGTGTGGTTTCGTCTACCTGCTTTTCAACACATACCTAAAGCATTGACGATTTTGTGTGCGCACCAATCGGTGGAGAAGTTGTGCCTTCAGGCCATTCGCTCTCTATCTGCTCTTGTTGCACCTTGATTTGAAGACGGAAGCGGCATAGAAAGGGCAAACATGTGGTAAACATGTTATGCGGTTTCATGACAAGTTATTTACTTCCCAATTCCTGTTAATCTGTGCTGTTGCTCACGTCAATGCAGAATGATCCTCTGAAAGTGTATGTGGTGGCAGCTGCTTGAATCTAATTGCATCTTGAGATGGCAGAAAATTGGTGTTTGCATTGTGAGGAATACAATTTCCTACACCCTGTCCATAGGTTATGCTGGGAGTGGATCGGTTGGACATGATCAAAGGCATCCCCCAGAAGCTACTTGCGTTTGAGAAATTCCTTGAGGAGCATGAGGAATGGCGGGAGAAGGTGCTACTGGTCCAGATTGCTGTGCCCACACGGGGGAAAGTCCGAGAGTATCAGAAACTGCGCTCAATGGTGCACGAGATGGTCGGGAGGATAAATGGCAAGTTTGGTTCCTTGACCCATGTGCCAATACACCACTTGGATCGCTCCCTGGGCTTCCATGAGCTCGTCGCACTGTATGCAGTAACAGATGTGGCCCTTGTTACGTCCCTACGCGATGGCATGAACCTTGTGAGCTATGAATTTGTCATCAGCCAAAAGAAGCATGAGTCTGAGGGGCCCCCTGGTGTGCTGGTACTAAGCGAATTTGCTGGGGCGGCGCAGTCGCTAGGGGCTGGGTCCATTCTGGTCAACCCTTGGAATGCAACTGACATGGCACAGGTGGGTGTGATAATGATCTGTGCTACTACTGTGTTGCATGTTTGAGTCATAACCTGGAGTTTCCTTCGAATGTTATGTCACCAGCCCTGTGTGAAGCCGTGCATCACCACTGATATTGCATTTCAAGGGCTTT
This sequence comes from Ostreobium quekettii, assembly GCA_905146915.1. Classification (NCBI taxonomy): domain Eukaryota; kingdom Viridiplantae; phylum Chlorophyta; class Ulvophyceae; order Bryopsidales; family Ostreobiaceae; genus Ostreobium; species Ostreobium quekettii. The sequence continues at coordinate 18,863 of CAJHUC010002182.1, forward strand.
CGTTGGTCTTGTGAAGAAAGCTTCACACAAGGAAGCTCGCATCACTGCTGACCAGTGTCACATCACTGTTCAACATGCCGTCAGCTTGGGAATTGGCCTATGTCCAAGCGCATCTACCTAGCTGGCCCACCCAAGCCACAGCCAAACGTTTGTTCTTTCCTAGACATTTTATTTTCAATATGGAGTTCGATTTTCTGCGTGGAAGGGGTCATCGCTTTGGGATCTGTAAAGTAGAATATTCAACAATGTGACAATGAACAACATGAGAAGGCGGAGTGTGATATGATGCCTTGTCTCCACTGGCTTTCCGTTTGCTTCTGACAAATTGTTTGCAAACAGACAGGAGTGCGCATGCCTTGTAGTTGGAAACCAGCAGTTGCCTGATTGTGCTGATATTCATATGTGAGATGCTTGGAAAATACGTGAGCAGAAAATGGGCACCAGTACACAGGTGCTCATTCTCTCTTTGCAGTTCGTAGGAGGTCTTGTTTTCTCATAGCTGTCAGAATGGTGCAAGCGTCATCCCAACAGCCCTCCCCATTGTAGCCCACATACATCTCAAGTGTTCTCTGCATAGCATTACTGCAGGGGCATTCCTGGTGTACATCGCAAGATCACATGTGGGCAACAGTTGTCAGTCGAATAAATAGGTTGAAATATGAGTACAGTATGAGGTTTGTCTCACAAACCTGTCATACAATTTGCGGATATTCAGGTCGTGAAGGGTATGATACACATATAAGCAATCCCTAAGAAAGAACGCCAAAACCCAAACCCGAATGTGACGTTCATGGCCTTCATGAACTTCATGTCCGGAAATGAAGGGTATCGATCGAACTTGAGAGTACATGCTGCGGGCTATTGGGAATTTTGGAGATGTAAATTTCTGTCATTGTGATCAGGATGAATGGGCAGAAGTTTGATCTGTTTAGCCAAATGCAATATGAAGGAATTCAGCAGTGTTTGGCAGCTGAATGCAGCATCGGCATTGTTTGTGTTCTATGAACGCGATGTTGATGCTTGGCTGCAGTCCATCCAAGAGGCATTGACCATGGGGGATGATGAGCGAAAAGAACGGCACAATGTGAATTACATCCATGTGACGAAGCACACAGCGCAAAGCTGGGCAGACAACTTTATCACTGAACTCAATGATACCCATATAGAGGCAGACTTGCGAGATCGACAGGCCCCACCACAGGTTAGTGTCCTGCATCGCACCTGGAATTGAAGAGTTGTTGGTGCTGCCTTGTTGCATGTGCTATCTCATGAGTAACCCAGGCTGCACCAGCATTCAATTCATGGCTTAGATTGCTGGAGCAGGCCCTCATTTGCACACTATTTTGCATCTCTTAGGATACTCTGCTTCAAGAAAGTAGCTATTGACCCCAAGTCACAAAGGTGCCTGATGTTGTTGTTGATCATATTGGAGGATGCCATCATATATCTGTCACGTACTGGTAACTCATCAGTGTCTCACAATCTGGATTCCCATGTTTCTAATCGATTCTTATGGCTTGCACTGCGCAACCTAAATAATGGGAATAGATGAGACAAAAAGTTGTCTGATGCAATACCTGTGCCACTCAGCTGCGAACGTCTTCTGTCGTCCATGCATTCAATGACAGCTGCCGCCGGCTGATTGTCTTGGGCTACAATGCCACCCTGACTACTGCTGTGGAAGCACCCAAGCAGCCCAGGAAGCACTACGACCAAATGAAGGCCCTGGCACGGGTCAACCCCAGTACTATCAAGTGCATTCGTGCACTGTGCTACAACCCAGGAAATGTGGTGGTAATCTTCAGTGGCAGCGAGTGTGCAAAGCTGCAGGAGCAGTTTGGGCAGCTTCCTGTTTGGCTTGTTGCTGAGAATGGAGTGTACATGAGGCCACCATCTGTTGCACATGGAGCTACTGCGGTAAGGCACAGAAGATTGCACTGCACTATGCAACTGGCTCACACCAACTGAATGGAGTGAATGAAAGGGGTGCGACCTTGTTGGCAACTAAGAAAACCTCGTGTCACTTGATATTTGTCAACTGATAGAGCATGGTGCTGCCTCCTTTGCACTGCATGGAAATATTCGTGTTTAGGATGGTTAGTGTGGCTTGCATCAGCAGGCTCAGTGAATCGTTACGTTGCCATTCAGCCACGTGTGCTGTGTTTGCCACACTGCATGACCTTCTGTGCCACCGTTGCAGGAATGGTTGCCAGTGTTCGAGCGACTCCCTCGAGACTGGATGGACAGCGTCCAGATGGTGTTTGAATACTTCTGTGAACGCACACCTCGTTCGTTTGTGGAAAAGCGTGAGACATCACTTGTTTGGAATTTCAAGTATGCTGATGTTGAATTTGGTAGAGTCCAGGCGATGGACTTGTTGCAGCATTTGAGGGCAGGCCCTCATTCAAATGCACCGGTGGACATAGTTCCCGGAGCCCGATCTGTGGAGGTCCGACCTGTGGGCATCACAAAGGGCCTGACGATGCAGCACATAGTTGGAGAGATGGAGAGATTGCTGGGTGCCGATGCTTGTGACTTTGATTTTGTGCTTTGCATCGGTGAGTCAAGGATTCACTGCCCACCAAAAGTAGAACAAGTGGTTGTCATTGTTTGAATCATGTGTTTTGGTCCGTGTTTGCAGTGAGAATTTCAACTGTCTTGGCTGGCCTTGGCAGCTGTGTCTGCTACATAGCTGGATCCAGATATTTCTTGAACCATCAAGGCACTTTATAGCATTACACCTTGATTTCCACATCATTTGTGCAAAGAAGACAATTTCTGGTGCCACTCTTGAATGAAGTACTGTTGTCAGCATTGATGGGACACTGCCTCTGTGCCTTCACAGGCATGCAGATCATTTTCTGCCATTTGAGAGCTTGTCCCAAAGGGTTGCTGGGGAAGTGATGGTCCTGTCCCCACTCCCCCACCCCAACCCCCACCAAATCCCATAACGCTTCTTTATCTGAACTGATGATCTTCGTTTTCCATCGGAACTTTAGATCAAAGCGCTACTTGCTTACCTCACTTGCAAGAATGACAACAAGTGCCAGTACTCAAACTGGAGAAGAACTTTAAGCTATGCCAGCCACGAATTAGATACTGCACACAGACTTGTGTATTCTCGAAGATTGTTCAGAAGCTGCCAGGGCACCTTTTCTGATGATGCGCCATTGTCACTACCAAGTGTGAATTGGTAATGCGCCAGTACATGCCTGCCTTGATCTCTTGTTCCTTATTCCTATGAAGTCCAGGGGGAGCATTATTGCCATGGCAAAGGTGAATGGAATTATGGCGACCCCCTTTTGAACCTTAACCACCATGTGTAACTGTTGTGGCGCGTTTTGAGTTGCCTTCATGATGAAGGCAGTCGCTGGTGGTGCTGCAGCATGCTTGGAAAGTTTGCTGGTAATTGCACCAGCTGCAGAACGTTCAAGCTAGTTGTTTGGTGGTGTGCATCTTGCTTGCAAAATTGCTGTCCAGGTTTCTGTTTGTGTAGCAGCAAGCGTGCGTGAAACATATTGGAAGAAGCACCATCAGTGTTGCTTCCAGTAGCGCGGGCTTTCTGTGAGTGAACCTGCCAGGACCTTGGCGCCTTGGCAATCCCTGAATTGTGTATATGCCCTGCTGCATGGCAGTTCCAGTGCTGTCCTTGTCACTCCCCTGGCACAGGCACCAGTCGTAACTGCCTCAGTTTCTCTGGCAGGGCATTTTCTGAGAAAGGACGAGAACATTTTCTCCTTTTTTGAGGGCGAGAACACCTTGCATGAGGGGCGCTTGGAGAAGTCGCTGCACTTCCTACGACCCAATGCAGTCGATGCACAATGCGGCAGCAAAATGCCAGGGGAGGCGTATGCAGCCTTGATGGGCAGCCCTGCGGTCAGCTACGAAGGCACACTGTGGGCCCAAAGCACGAAGGAACAGACCATGTTGAGCCCAAAGCACTTGTTCACTTGCACAGTAGGACGTGCAGGGTCTAAAGCAAGGTGAGGTGCACGGGATGACTAATCTCAAGGCAGGTTGACGTGCGGATAGTTGTGATGTGTGGTTCCGGGTGGTTGCTGCTGCAGGGAGTGTTCCCAGCATGTAGCTGCTTGGGCAGAAGGAAACCTGTGTCAGCACCCAGGAAATCTGTGAGCTAAAGTCGTGCCTCTCATCAATATCATGGACAATAGTTTCAGCACCTTGGGGCAGCACATGAAAGGGTCGCCAACATGTTGAGGGAACCAGGGGTAGACTTGCTATCTGATCTTTGTGTGCATCCACGTGCGCGTCACATCTGTGAGAAAATCCACAGGTCAGCATTGTGCCTGCTTGTAACATTCACAACCAAACACCACAGTTCTGTTGTTGGTGGCATGCATCAACACCCACGATGCGTCGCTGGTGTGCACCTTGGCGATCGAACAGGTAGATAATGTGTTTGGGCTGCCATTGCCGATGTTGCTCGTGCAGCAGTCTGGCACAAGGACTAAGCTTTGCACTGGTGTCTAAATGCTCGGTGGAATGATGGCATGTCGCTGTTTTTGCAAGGTTTTCGCTGGGTGGTTCAAGCGAAGTGGCAGCACTGCTTGAAGCCATCACCGAGGTGACCACGGCTGGAGCCCAACACGAAGCACAACATGAACGATCTGATCCAGTGGCCATTCCTCCGTCGTAATAGTTGAAGCGCTTTTTGGTATGGATCATGTACTGTTGCCAGTGCAGGAAGCCAGTGGTCTACATGCTTTGGTTAGTATGATTGATTTCTATTGGTGGGCACCGGTGACACTGACCTCCTGCCAGCAACATTCAGAAGTGCAGGTTGTGGTGGTGAATAGCTAACAGCCAATGTTCGTGAACTTTGTTCTCTGAACATGTGAAAGTTTTGGAAATGCACGAGTTTTGAGAAACACGCCCAGAAACTTGTGGGATGGGCACATTGTCCACCACAGGTGCGTACCGTGTGGTAACGAGTCAGGGGGGTGATGTGATGGTGGCAGATTGGAGAATTGTGGCTTTTGCTGAGCGCCTGATGTTCAGAGTTTTGGTGTCCTATTTTGGTTGCAAGAATAAAGGGGATATTGCTGTGGGGCGGCAGCACATCTCAACGATGTGAAGTTGTAATTCGTTTGGCACTGCTGTGTGGGAGAGGTCTTGCTGTTGCGGGTTTTTTGTGGAAGGATCAATCAATGCCATCTCCGATGCCCAATGTGCCATTGTATTCACGGCGGCACTGCAAATATGATGGCAACCTACGATCCTGCGAAAAGCAGACATATATGTCTGTTTTTGGAGGCAAATTTGTTTGGAGACTATGCACAACGGCCAGCAAACGCACAGAAGAAAACGAAGCTTGGCGAATGGATCCCACCATATCCGGTGGAGACTAAATTGCCAGTGGTCGCCAAAGGCTTGTGTGTATCTCAACGACTCTTCAACAGCTGCTCCAACAAGGCACATGAAATCGCCACAGCAGACATTCTATACCCCTCTATATTATTCACACAGCAGGCTATTTGCTGAAGATGTCAACTCTGACGAGCGGCTGTTGTTTGTTTGGGTGTTGTGCGCATGGTGTTGCATTTGGAGCGTCGGGCGCTGGTGCAGTCCAGAGCGGCCTTGATTGGCATGCAGAGGCACTGCATTGACAATGGACTTCGTTGGATTCACAGATGTTAGATCTGAGGGGCCAGGCTGACTAGTTGTTGACAGACTGCCTGTAGGGCACATCCAATGCTCTACCCAGTTGCGGTGTGCAAGGAATGCAGAATGCTGTGAAGGAGGGATGGCATGTGCGTGCCAAGGTGTGAGAACTTGCTTTGATGGACTTACGGATGGCAGAGTTGATGGGCCAGGCTGAGTGGTTGTTGACAGTTTGACTGTAGGCCACACCACAATGCTCTGCCCAGCTATGGTGTGCAAGGAGCATGCTAATTCAAGCAATGCGGGGAATGGCAATCCCTTGTGCTTGCAACAAAGTGCCAGGCACTTAGTGCCTTGTTAATCATTGTTCAAAGAGTGCAGGGGCAGTGGTTTCTCCCAATTCAACGACTACATTCAAAAGATTGTCTCTGCTACAATGCATCTCAGCACACGATGGCAATGTGCTTTGGTCAGCACCCCAAGCGACCATTTCCTGGACATTGAGTCATTTCTCATTTAGGTATTATTCATGTACACACTTTACTTTGTATCAATTTAGTTCGGCTCGATATCAGAACTACTACAATAACTTTGAAGCCTGCAAACTAGTGCTGTGTTGAGGTTAGCCGGTTGAGTGATGACTCAAACCATCGCCTTGGAGTGCTCACAGGCAACCCCACACTCCGCACCACCTAACCGTCGCCCACACGCAGCCTCACAATGCAACTCCAACATGGAGCTCGAGCTTGCATATTAGTACTTCCTCTGTCCGGAATTAAATAAAACAATTTGGTTGGGAGAATATGTTTGTATCTAGCACTTATTATTTTTTCTTGAGAATTTGTCCAGAGCACTGTCTACGAGTTTTTACCTGCTATCAAATTTTTGCGGTGAATGGACAAGTACAGATCATATTGCAGTACTTTGAACCCACATGACTTCCACAGAACCCAAATTTTCCACGCTCGCGCCCCCCCGGGAAGCACGCGATGCCTTTCCTGCAGATTCCGTAGCGATGCCTTTCCTCTCGAAGCACAAAGGCCGCGGAACCGAGATCCATACTGCTCGATCGTCGGTCGCGGCCGTGGTTTGACCGCCGTTTGAGCATTTCAATTTCAGATGGGAAACACGGAAATCGGCGAACTTCACAATCAGGGCGTTTTCACAAGGGACCGCCGCCTTGGGCAGGGTTGCTGCAAGTATTCAGCCCACCACGGAAGGTTTGGAAGAATATGAAGGTCAACTCGCTTCGCAGCAGCAAACAGATCGCTGGACGCGGCTGCCCCCAGCATCGTCCGCAAGGAGCGTTTCGTTTGCCGTTCACGCCGCTTTGAGAGATGCTGCCGCAACAGATAATTGACATCGCCCTTGCGGAACACAAGAGCACCACCATACACCACTTGGGGTCTCCGATGGAACATCCATACCTTCCATCGGCCGTGTTTGGTGGGATCGATGTCGTCATGTGAGGAGGCGTTCCCTGCACCAACTAGGCCACTGATTGGAGATCCACAACGAAAGGAGAGCTTTTGGTGCACGCAGCTGTTCCATGGCTAGCCTTCAGACGCCAGCAGACCTGCTAGAATCGGCGGATCCCAGATATGTCCTTGCTTGGCCGTGGACATTGGCGGGGATTTCCGCAAAACAGCGATGGCGAGATGCGCGACCATCCGCAACCTCCACCGGCTTTCCATCGCGATGGGTGCCGATCGTTGCGCTTGAGCCTGAGCGAGGCTGGCAGCTCTGCTATTCCAGTGCCCTGAAGCCCACAAAAAGGGGCCGCACGTGTGTGTTGGGCCATCTGGACCCGGGAACCTAGTTTTCGGCTGGCGGGGTATGCTCGGAGCGTCCAAATTCTGGACTAGAATGGCACAGGTTCAGTGCATTGCCGAATGCGCTGTGCTTAACCGTTCCTTTTGATTTTTGGCAGCAACTAATACATGTATAGTAGATGCTGCGGCTGCATTTTCAAAGAAAACAATCAAGTAGTTGATACGAATGCAGACTCCCAACAAATTGTTTCATTTAAGTGCGGACAGAGGAAGAATTTGTTAGTGTCGCTCCAAGTTTTAGCACAGATTTCCTTGCAAACAGTGCAATGAAGCATGACTAGTTATTCTTCCTCTGACAACCACCCACGTGCCAATTTGGATCCCCAGTATCCCCATTGTCACAAACGCCCAGACAGTAGTTTAATCATATGCCAACACAGCATATAGCCATGTTCAAAATATGCCCCAGATGTCCTTTTGTTCGGGAACAAGTTTAGGATTATGAGATACTGCAGCGTGGACTGTCCACCATTGCCCAAAACAGAATGGTTAGGCAGACAAATAAAGAGAAAATTCCTGTTTCTCGACACCAATCGAATATTGCATTCACAGTGATTCAGATCATTCATATGGCCATAAGCAAGATTTGCAAATATTTGTAATCAAAAGTGAATAGAAAAATAAAGGCATTGTTACTCATAGGCGCACCTAAAACATCATATTGATGCCAGAGAGGGGGTTGAAACCATTGTTTCAGTCGGTAAGGTCTAGGGCGGGGGCCATGAGAGACCCCTTGTGGAGTCTAGCATATTTTAATAACGAGGTATAAATGTAGTGACAGCAAGAAGACCACAGCACCAAGTAGGCCGCTTCCAAGCGCCCCCCTGCCATCAGGGCTCTGCACCACGGCCGCCTCAGCACCACGCAGCAGACCCAGGCAAGCGCGACATGTCACGGATTGATTGGGATCGCTTCGCCCAAAGTACTGCGACACAGCGTAGTTCGCGGACCTGGTGGCCTCTTCGCCCCCACCGTTCAGTCCCTTGCTGCCCCCCGCCGTTGCTTCCTTGCCGGCAATCCCTACCCGTATTTGTGCTGAGGCGCCGGCCCGGCGGCTGCGGCGAACTCCGCATCGCCCCCCTCCGTTCGCCAAACCGCCCAAGCCCTCCACGCAGGGAATCGTCATGATGCGCCCGCACAACGTCGGGTGCTCCTCCGGGCACCAGATCCCGCCCCTGAGATCGAGCGGCTTTCGGCCGCGCGTCGTCAGGCGCGCCGTGGGCCTGCCCCCACTGGCCGTCGCCGGCTGGAGGCGGCGCCTTGACGTGGTGTCGTTCCGAAACAACAACGGTCGGAAGAGGGCGGAGACCTCCAAGAAGCCGACCGACCCCGAAACCGTGCACAGCGACGTGCTGGCCAAGGTGGAGTTCAACAGCGGCGGGAACCGGGGCCAGGTCACGGCGCTGCTGGCGTACCAGGGCCTGGCGTGGAACCTGCGGGAGCACCTGATGGAGAGGATGATTGCGACGCAGAACCTGTGGAGGTGCGTGGCCGACGGTTCCCGCCATCCGGGTGCGGGCAAGATCTCGGCGGGCGCGCTGGGGCGATCGATCGCTGGCGGGCTCAGAGCGGCGCCTGGGGACAGAACGAGCTGATCCTTGTGCAGATCGCTTGGTTTCAGTGACTGCAGGGACAGGACCGCCAAGTGCTGGTCCGCAAACTGAATCGCCGCAGGCGGTGTGGGATGCGCGGTCGCAGCCGCCGAACTCCGTCAATGTTTGTCCCTGCGCGAATAGTCGCGCGAGGGTGTGGCAAAGCTTTTGTGCGATTGTTATAAGCCGCGGCGGGACTGAATGTCCCGCCGTTTGCAGTGCTCCCGACTAGGGTTTTCTGTGGCGGTTCGCGGCCGCAAGTTTCGGATCGCCTTTGAGGGCTGCACAGGTGGATCACAGATCGAATTAGCAGTCTTTGATCTGGCGTGTGAAGCGGCCCAGATCTGCACTGTCGTTTGGACAACACACCAGGCACGACGTTGGACACGCCGGATGCGGATGGAATCAGTTCTATTTGTTATTGTGGTTGGTGCTGGAAGAATGCAGGCGGAGACAGGGGGCCTGATCTGCGTTGCCGAGGTGGTCACCGCGCCCGCCTGCGGCCACGTTGATCTTGATTAATGTTTACTGAGCGGCGGTGGGCAGGGACGGCCTTGGGTTTAAATGCACCCAAACTTGTCATTGTGCCAGACGCCTCACACTCAGCATGTCTGTGTCTGTCCATTCCTGCCACAGATCCCATTTGGTCGTTGCTTCTGCAGCCTCAATTTCCTGGTGCTGGACAACCAAGTACTCACTTGTGATCAGTGCACTGAGAACCTGCTGAATTGTTATGTGTTCGGAGTGTTGTTCATCAATGCTCAGTTGCTCAAGCCAATAACCTCCCTGTTGCTAAAGGGAAAAAGACCCAAAGTTTGTGTACTACCTGAGCGCCGAGTTCCTCATGGGTCGCTCGCTGCTGAACACCATCCAGAACTTGGAACTGTACGAACCATATGCGCAAGCCCTCAAGATGCTGGGCTACAACCTGGAAACCCTTGCTGAAAAGGTATGTGCCTAATGGGCTGTGTCACATTGCTTTCCCTTTTGCATTTCGCACCCTTGAAACCTTCATCGAGTGAAGCTTGTCGCATCTTATTTTGTAAATACTTCTGTGGATCCCCCCCTTTGAGGACTGCATACATATGTTGGCCTGTTGCAAATGGAGCAATCGAAGAAACTGGGAGAATGTGTCCTGTGAGTTCGACCTGATATTGTGCAAGGTTTCTGGTGTTCTGCTTGACTTTTTTGTGGACACTGTATGGAGGCTAGACACAACTTTTCCTTCATTGCACTTGTAATGACGAGTTGAGAAAGTGTGTGGTCAATAAGGTGAACATGGGGCATATGATGATTATGGTGGAAGGTTATGGTGTATCAACGGCAAAAAGGAGGCAGCTTATGGTGGTGAAGAAAAAGCAATGATTTGGTGTTCTTTCTGTGTTGAGCAGATACTGTATTCCGTAGTTTGTCCTTTATGGCCTATCCCTTGCACCTGAGGGAGTTCGCGCGGGAGTGAGTGTTCATGTGCCACAGGACAGTACTCACCGAAATTCTGCTCCCACCAGGAACGAGATGCTTCTTTGGGCAATGGTGGCCTTGGGCGCCTTGCGGCATGCTTCCTTGACGCCATGGCAACCATGAACCTGCCAGGCTGGGGATATGGGATTCGCTACAAATATGGAATGTTTAAACAGGTGCAGGCAGTTGCCTTCTGTTCCCTTCCACAATGTGCAGTTTAGATGCTCTGGACTCACAGTCCTCTGGAAAGATGGGTTGTCAACAGTGTGAATGTGCGCATTATGCATAAGTGTGCAGTGATGATGGATAGGACAAAGCTGTGCCATCCTGCCTCTGAAGTGCATACAACGCGAGCCCAATGTTAATATGGCTGCGTTGAATGCCAGATTGGGCTTTGAATATGGACAAAAGAGGGATCACATGTGCTGGGTGGGTGTTGGGATCAGGTATTAGAATCTGGTGGTTATGGGTGTGGAGGGCACGTATGTAATGGCTGTGTTAGGCACAGTTGGACCAACCATGGACACTGTTGTGTGCCTTTTTGTCGAATCGCCAGTTGTAAAAAACTCTCACAGGTAGGAAACACTGATGGCCGATGCACACATGTGGTGTACCCAGTCCTGAAATGCTGCTGAATAGAGGGGCTCCTGCATCTGAACTCTTGCTTCATGCATCGCTTGCACAGTGCAACAAATCATCGCTGACACCACCTCAGAATCCATGTATTTGTTCAGGCTGGCAGCATCGAACTATCGGCTGTTTGTTCTCCAGATAATCAAGGACGGGGAGCAGATGGAGGTACCGGACGTGTGGCTCACGGATGGCAATCCCTGGGAAGTGAGGAGACCTGATGTCGTGTTCCCTGTTTCGTTTGGGGGCAAGCTGAAAAAAACTGTTACAGGTAGCCACGAACTTGTGGAGTGGATTCCAGATGAGCAGGTGGGTCCCCCATGCCTCGGAGTGCTGAATGAATGAGTGCACACATCCTTGAAGTCAGCATGGATGTAGAACTTACTGATCGTGTATCGTTTCTTTGCTGAACACAGACCGTCAGTCAGTCTACAATGGCCTCACCGAGCTTGTCAAAAACCATGGCCCAAAGCCCTATCAATAGGGACACATGTGTACTCAGGCCCACAAGTAGCATAATGCCCTCCAAGTGCTGGTATAGCAACTGCACATGCAAATCAATACACAAGAACGATGTAGACACCCAAAATCTGAGCGGAATCATTGTGGTAATGCCATCCTCTTTGTTTGTCAATAGTTCACAGCTCAGGTGTCTTCAAGTGGTGGAAGGCAACTTCCCACAGAACACAGGCTGCTCCAAGAATGTTCCAGCATGTCTCTGTGCAACTGGCTAGACTGGGAGAGGGAAAAATAGGAAGTTTTTGTGAACCCCTGCACCGTCGACAGATGATCTTCGTGTTTAATCAGTGTTATTTGGAATGTGGTCGAGTCTGCAAACTTGTATTGGACTGAACAAAGTGGTGAGCAGTGCTAAATGCTGCAGGGTAGACCGTTTGCTGTGGTAGGGACGTGAGAAGTCGAGTTCGGACTAGATTGATTGTCACTGTGCAGGTCATCGCAATGGCCTATGATGTGCCAATCCCAGGTTTCAACACCCAGAACACTGGCAACCTGAGACTGTGGGAGTCACTCCCTGTCAACGAATTCGACCTTGATGCCTTCAACAAGGGTGACATTTTGTCGGTAAGAATCGACCTGTAATGCAAATAGTGTTGTTGCTGTTGCCCCATTATTGGGAGAAGCAGTCAGTGTTTGAAACCTTTCTTCTGTGGTGGTCCACAAACGTGAAGGGTGTGCATTTGTTATGAATGTGTCTGTTGCATTGATGCCAAGTTGATCCAACGTTTTACCTGTTGACAGCAGTGCATTATGGAGTTTGTATTGGGCTGTGTTAGCTGTTGTTTGTCTTCCAGGCATACAACGAGAAGGGCAGGGCGGAGGCCATCACATCGGTGCTGTACCCTAATGACTCCACACCTGAAGGGAAGGCCCTAAGGCTCAAGCAGCAATACTTCTTTGTCAGTGCAAGCCTCCAGGTGCGGTGAATTATGTGACCAAAGTTAACCTGCTCTGAAGTCCTGATAGGTGAAAATGCGGTGCACTGTCTAGTGTTGTCAAATGCAGCCAAGGAAGATCAGCCAGCTGCTGCTTGTGCTGCGGCTGCATCGTAAATTTTTGCAGGCTGCACATTGACATTTGTGTGCACCTCATCCAATGGATGGTGGGTTAATGCTTTCTGACGTGGCCATCTTACCATTCGTTTGGTCTCTGGTTCCTTCTTTAGGGTCCACTCCATGCATTGGCAACATGGGCACCAGGCAGGCTCTTGTCAATGGCAGCACCCTGCCAGGCTGCTGTGTGTGCTTTACTTGCTGCTGTATGCAGGATTGCATTGCTCTAAAGTTCTGATCAGTTGCTACAGAGTTGCGGAGACAGTTGCATGTGTCACTGTTGGGTCCACAACCTGCACTGGCATTTGTTGTGGAATACATGTGTGCAGGATGTGCTTGCCAGATTCAAGAAAGTTCATGGCAACCAGTTCGACCTGTTGCCTGAGAAGGCGTGCTTCCAGCTCAATGACACCCACCCAACCATTGGGATTGCAGAGATGGTGCATCTTCTGGTTGACAAGGAGGGACTCGATTGGGAGGCTGCATGGGGTATCACAACCAAAGTAAGTTGTGCCAGGGTAGAAGCTGAAGCTGTGGACTTCAGTCCACCACCGATTAATAATGTAGGATGTGGCATTGCCTCCTGCACAAAGAAGGGCTGCCTTTTATATCTTCGGATTGGTAGTTTTCTTGTCCTGGGATTGTGTTGGCTTGTCTTTAGACACATTCTGCAAGTATTAACGGCACAATCGCAAGTTCAAAATTTGTGTAATTTTCCAAGTTGAGTGAGGCTGGTACTGTTCATGCAGATGCAGATACATTGCTTGCTGCAGATCACAGCATTTCCCCTCTCTGTTGACCCACATTTACTATGCATACCTGCATCCACCTGCACATTTCCTCATCGACTTGGTGCACTGAAATGGCGACCTCCCCTACGCAGGTGTTTGCCTTCACCAACCACACAATCATGCCTGAGGCACTGGAGAAATGGCCTGTGAAGGTGATGAGAGAATTCCTCCCAAGGCACATGGAAATCATCGAAACGATTGACACCCAATGGCAGGCCTTCTTGGAGGTAAGATGGTGGGGATGCCCATTGTGCTGAATGCATTGCATTTTGAAGATTGCATTGTCTCCAAAATTTGCTTGCTAAAATTGGTGCATGCCCTCTTCCATGCACAATTACAGCTGTTAGAATGGCACGCAGGCATTGTGCCTGTTAAGAATGCGATCACTCATATCATGTCATGTAGCCAACTGTTGAAATTTAGGAGTTTCCTTTGTGGCTTTTGTATGCAGTAGCTGCATTTTGCCAAGATGTTCACTTTTGCCTTGAGGAGAGTGTAACGCACCCACCAAACTGTGTATCTGGATTGCAGCTCTGTCTGCTGGAAGCTGTGGGCTGGACTTTGTCAAATTGGAGATACGACATTCAGGATAATGTTCATACCTCTTGGCTACCCATAATGGTGTGTCAGGAATTCCAGGTGTTTTGTTTTGTCAGAAACAAACAACAGATCAAGCCCTTGCACCTCGTCCGCCGATGAAGAAATGCAGCAGCATCCAAGCAATGCTGTTCCGCGCACACACCACTTGATGGTAAAGTGTCGCCTTCCAACTTGCTACACATGAGCCAGCCTTGCCCATGGAGAACCCTGTGGAATCTCTATGAGCCATACCCGACAGAAGAGAATGAGTAGAGGATGGCCCTGTTGTCCCAAGTACCATGACATTGGCTCTCTGCAGTTGTAACTGAGGCAGCATGAACACCAATCACTGTTGCTCTTGCACGATCGCAGGAGAAATTGTCAGAGATGCCCAAAGCAGAGAAGCAGGCAGCGATTGACAGGATGGCCATCGTACATCCAAACCAATGGAACAAGGAGGAAATGTAAGATCACTGTCTTGCTTTGTTTATATGTTGACGAACATAGCTCCTGCCACAGACCAAGGGGGAGGTTGGTCTTTTGGGGTCTGTTCTGTGTAACTTGTACTTTGAAGATTCACTTCAACAAGACCGTTTTCAAACTGGCCATGACTACAGATCAGATGCTCGATCAGCTGATCTTTTGTCTCGACAGATCTGAAAGCTTTGGTGTTTGTAAGCTTTGGGGGGTTTGTGGGGACATCAACACAGGAAACACATGATTCAGTGATGTTTGCAACAGTTGCCCCCTCTTCCAGGAGCAAACCATGCCCTACCTGTTGCAAGGACGTGGTCCATGTCACGGCAATTTATGTCAAACCATGCGCAAGCATGTGATTCAATGTGCACTCAAGGGGTGTGTGTTATTCTGTACATGTTTGGAATCGATTTTTCCCCCACGGTTCACTGGTTAGAGCTTTACTTGAATAGTTATGCCTTGTGTTGCTGATTGCCAATGGGTGGTGTAGAGTTTGGCCACACAAATTCCCAGCCAAACCTGAGCATTTCTGAATCTCTAGCTCAGTAGCAGCTGGCCATACAGTACATGAAGCTCACAGATTGCAGGTGCTCAACCAGACATAGTCTGTTGGGAAACTGCCCTTGTCATAAGCATGCTGAAGCAGCCATGTCACGCGAATTCCAGTTACTTTATTTTTTCGACCTAGAACATGGTATCCTTGCAGTGCACTGCCGATTGGTAAAGAAAAGGTCTTAGTCCACAGCTTCATATTCCAATTATGCGGTCAGGCGCAATGCTGGCTGTAGAGATGCCTGTTTGCAAGTTAAGACAGTGCAAGTAGCCCTAGGTGCTGTGTGGGTGACTTTCAGTTTCTTGTCTGAGTGCAGTGCAACATTTCTGCACAGCAATGGCCTCATGCAGGGCTCCCAACTTGTCTTTTGGCAGCACACCCACATTGGACAGCACCAAAGTACTCTTGCATCCAGGTGTTGCCTGTCCATCAGCCCTCTCATCACTCTAAGTTGCACGATGTTGCCCTTTTTTTTCAAGAGCTGTAATGCATTGATTTCAATGTGTGCTGTCCACCACCACAGGCTTGTTAACATGGCTCATTTGGCTGTGGTTGGGTCCCACACAGTCAACGGTGTGGCCCAGATCCACTCTGACATCATCAAGTCCACGATCTTCAAGGATTTCCATGGTGTCTTTCCACTCAAGTTCCAGAACAAGACCAATGGTGTGACCCCTCGGCGCTGGCTGGTGTTCAGCAATACGGACTTGGCAACATTGATCACAGAGGCTTTGGGAACACAAGAATGGATGACAAACTGCAAACTGCTGGAGGGTCTGAAGCCCTTTGCAGAAGACGCTGAATTCAGGAAGAAGTGGAGCGCAGTGAAGCGCAAGAACAAGGAGAGGCTGGGGGCAAAGATTCGGGAGCTTACAGGAGATGATGTTGACACTTCATCCATGTTTGACATTCAGGTGATGTGCAGCAAGAGCACAGTGCCAGCAAGGCCCTGCCTGGTTCCAATGCCACACAATGATTCGATACGAAAGGAGTGCTTGCAGGTTTTACCAAGCCAGCACCTGCTGAGCAGAATTTGCCAAAGATGTATGAACTGCTGATACTCTGTTGGGGCTCTGTCTGGCTGTTCTTTGTGGGCATGGTGGGAACCAATGTGCCTTCATGGATAGCGAGTCCCATCAACCACAGCTTCAAGAGTTCCCCAATGGGATCACACTGTGCCAGCCAGGCAGCTGCGATTAACTGGCGGCTATGCAGGACGGCTGCATTGTGACTCACGTTGGGTTTACAATCGAATTGTAACACTGATCACCATAATTCCACATATTGTTAATCTACACCCAGTTGGAAGAACCCTCCAGCAAAGCATCCTAGAGCTGGTCGCCCCAAGGCTCTGTTTGTTGGCCATGTGAAACACTGTTCTTTGTACTTCGTAGCTGCTGATGGAAGGTTTTGAATGTAAATGCGAGCCTAGAAACCGAATGCTTGGTTTCCACCACCCCCTTTGGAACCTGAGAATCCATTGAAAATTGAGGTAGAGGCAGTTTTGTAGTTTTGGGTTGCATATTTGCCTCTGTTTTGTGAAATTGGGAAGCTAAGTGCTGAGATAGTCCATGCAATCCAATGCAGGCCACTGTACATTGATTTCCTTGCTTGGGAAGCCCTGCCTGCTGTTGTTCACTTGTGTTATATCCCCCCAGCACTGCATGTCCTGACACCGCTCGTTGCTTTTGCAGATCAAGCGCATCCATGAATACAAGCGCCAGTTCTTGAACGTCCTCAGTGTCATCAGGCGGTACAACACCATCAAGGCCATGACCCCCGAGGAACGCAAATCGGTGGTGCCAAGAGTGTGCGTTATTGCTGGCAAGGCGGCCTCCTCTTATGAAAGGGCCAAGGATATCATCCGTCTGGTGGGTGCCGTGGGTGACACCATCAACACAGACCCTGAAGTGAGGGATCTCCTGAGGTTGTATTTCCTGCCTGACTACAATGTCTCTCTTGCTGAGGTCATCATCCCAGGTAAGCCCATTCTTGCAGTTTTACAGAATGTGCAAAGACTCAACACTGCGTTGCAGTGTTGCTCTGACCCAGTAAACTTCTAAGTGTGCCCCTGACCTGAATCTGATATCCTGAAAGTGGCCATTACAAACGAAACACAGTAGAATGGCTGGACGCACGGGTGGACCCGACTGGTTAAAGCACAATAGAAGGCAGTATACATGGCTACTGGACCAGTAAGGGGGAAACAACATACATGTTATTGCACTGTTGACACCCTATAAGGGGCCAGGAGCAGCATTTCTCCTGCTGGCAAATATTTCGTTTTGAGCAAGTTTGGCACCATGTCAAGGACATCAGCACATGCTTACGGGAGAATGCAGGTTGCGTTGGTTCGTGTTGTCGTGCCCCTACGATTGACCTACTTGACCTCATGCAACGTGGAAATGCTGTCTCTGGTGTTAATGGCAGAGCTGGGAATAGTACTGCCCCAGGGGAGGGTAAATGTGGAAGTGACAGATCTCTGTATGCTACTGGCAATGGCATCAAGCACAGTGTTCTGGAGACTCCATCAACAGTTAGCAAGTGTGTCCTGAGCTGCAAGTTTGGACACCCTTGTTCACAAGTGCCCCAATGATGCAAGGTGAACCACAGAACTTGCTGATTCTGTTCCCTGGCTGACACTATTCTCTCTTGTTCGTAGCTGCCGATCTTTCTCAGCACATCAGCACTGCTGGCACAGAGGCTTCTGGCACCTCAAACATGAAGTTCCAGATGAATGGCTCCCTTATCCTGGGCACAATGGACGGCGCCAACATTGAGATTGCAGAGGAAATCGCTGCGATCCAAGGTCCAGACGCAAAGGTAGGCGCCATCCTGGCAGCACAATCAACACCATTTGTGCTGACAACCATGTCACTTGCTTGTCATGCTTTCTTCAGGGCAGCCTCTTGCCGCCTGCTAAGATGTTGTGATGCTGTGCTATTGCTTCCCTGTTGCCACGCTATGTCTGCAGCAGGGACGTGCCTGGCCGCACCTGCTATTGCTTTTGGTGACGAGGGTTGTCGAAGCTGCTCCAATTTTGCATTGCAAGGGCTTGTTTGCAAATGTGGACCCTGTTCATGGCCACCATGACTTGCTGACCTCACTGAGAAGGTGTTATGTTTATGAGGTTTGCCTTGCTGATTCTTGAAGGTATTGGCTATGCTGTTCTGCAAAAATACAAGAGCAGAAACGCTGGTGATGAGCAGGTTTCGGCATTCCCCCATAATTGACACATTGTGATTGTCAGGTGGGAGATGGCCTGTTCATATTTGGGGTGGATGCGAAAGACGTGCCAAAACTGAGGAAGGAGAGGAAGGAGTTCAAGACGGACCCACGGTGGGACGAGATCATGGACATGATCAAGAAGGGCACCTTTGGGAACGACAAATTCGAGGCTCTCGTCGACAGTGTGAATGACATGACGGTGAGCGGAGGGGTGAACTTGGCACAAATCTGCGCCTTCGATGATCAATTTGATCACAGATATCAAAAGGGAGCCGTCACTTTTCTTGCGCTTTATTGAGCTCTGCATGTGCCTGTGTGCGGGTTGGGCGGTGGGGGCTATATTGCAAATCGTCAAATGTTCAATAGCACTGTATGATTGGGATGTGGTAGCCAAGCTACCAATGGCTTCTTCATATTTTGCATTCTGAAGTGTTCACGAATTTGGGAATGGTGGCTATGGCTGTGGGGGTGGTTGTTGCATCAACTTGGCCACAAGCAGGCGCTGGGCCTATACACATTGCACAACAATATGATTGCGCCCAATGTGGAATGGCCTGACTGTCAGTAGGTCACTGGGCGTCGGTGCCTACGTTTTGCTGACTTGAGTTCATGACTATCCACGGCGCAATACACAATAGCAGACTAGGTTTTTGCGTTCGCGTTTGCATTTACATTTTTCCGCGTCAAAACGTAAATAAAATCTGTGTTTACGCCGTAACACATGAACTTCGTTTGCAAGGGCCGCCATAGGCCGGGCACTTTGACCTGTTTTGCACATGTGCACGCACTGGTGTTTTGCGTTTTAACTTTCGAGATCCATTGTCAGCACATTACCTGTGCTCAACACGTGATGTGTCCTTCAGGTCGGCAACGATTGGTTCCTACTAGCAAACGACTTTGCCACGTACCTGGATGTCCAAGACGAGGTCGATGCCATGTGGAAGAATCAGGACGAATGGGTGCGCAGGTCCATCCTGTACACTGCCAGCAGCGGCAAATTCTCCTCAGACCGCACCATCTCGCAGTACGCCGAAGAAATCTGGGATGTGCAGCCGCTGGCCGTCGCCTAAGCCCTCACAGATAGTGCTTGTGTTGAAAGGTTCGAGGGCGGAACCTCGTGGCGGGATATTGTCATGTCGTTATTCATCAGCCGTCGAAAGGCAAAGGTATACCAGCGCAGGGGAAGGCGCTATGTGGGGAAAGGGAACAATTTCTTTCTTCTTTGGCCAGGCAGCGTGGGCTGAGAGTGCGTGCCTCCTCAACCCCGGTGCCACCAGATGCGAACGAATGTTTGTGCATATTTGTGCGGCTGTGTAGAGCATTGGTCCTGTATTGAGGTAACGGGATTGTTTTCATTCTTTTTCCTGTACCACGAGTATTCAGTCCTGCGAGGGCGTGCATTCCAAAGTGGCGGCGCAATGATGCAGCCAGAGTGTGCGTCGGGATGACATGCTGCAAGGAATGTGATGGGAAGTGATGGAAAACGTCTGGCCAAACCAACGATTGTCGAGTGTAATCACCTGGATTGGAGTGCAGAGTGTGCCCTTGTGCCGTCCAAACGCTGCTTTTCGCTGACAGTCTGTACAGAGCAGCTGAAGATATCATGCAATCGACATCCCCCTGATGAACATGAGGTCTGGCCCATTGGAAGATGGCATGGAGATTTCTGCTTGGCAGGATCCTCTCATAGGCTGACAGATGCACATATCGAGTCCTTGCAACTCTAAGGAGAGGCACTATGTCGAATTTGGTATGCCTAGCATCAATTGGATGTTAAGGGAGGGGAGTCCATATATGTGACGCTAAGAGATTAAACAATGCCAACCTATTGCCAAAGTTGGAATCCATTTCCAAATTCCTATTGCAGTATCCCACCAACTGACGCCTTGGATGCGTTAGTGGTCACCATAAACTCCCTGTTAAAATCCGGTAATTGCAAGATTGGTGCAGTCACCATGAGTGTCTCCATAGATTAAATGATTTTTCTGCTTCGCCATCCCAAACAAAGGTCTTGTCCTTCTTTGTCAAGTCCATCATGGGCACTATTAGTTCACTGAACCACAATATGAACTTGCGATAAAAACCACACAGCCCCATAAATGACCGGACGTTAGTGACATTCTCTAGTGTCGGACAATCCAAAATTGCTCTTATTTTTGATAGCAAAGGCTTAATCCCCCCAAACCCCGCATCAAATCCACTCCCAACAACTTTGCTGACCATAGACAGGGGGGTTTACCCATGGGAAGGGATGGAGGTCACTTAGCATAGAGAGGAATCCACTGCCGGCATCCTCTAGTACTTAAGGATTGCTGAAGAAAATAAGAAAAATTCAACATAAAATCGGGGCCCAATGGGGCCTCACCGGAGAGCGCTCGGGGGAACGCCCACCACTCTGGCTCATAGAATGGTGTATCCCATGCACAAGAATGACGTTTGTACCCAGGAGGTAGTTGTGATAGTGCTAGCGGGGAGGACTTATGGGTGGCTGACTAATACTGGTGCCGCCGCCTATGACACAATGTATAGATTAGATGACCTTTGATGATATTTGATTGTGTTGTGGACCTTCTAAGTGGTCAAAGATGATGAGTGTGTGGTTGCATGGACAATGGAACAATTCATTTGATTATTATATCATGTACTTAATGTAAGACCACTCGGGAGCATTGTTCTCCCGTTCTCATTCCCTGTCCATGCGTGAGGGGCCTTTGGCCCCGTATCAATTTGGTTTCGGAGCAAGGACCGCTCCGACGACGGGGAGAGGAGTGAACCATGAGGGATGGCAGTGCAACAGCACTCCCAAGTCGATGGGAAGCCGGTGGAGGAATCCCGGCTTGATTCGGTGGAAAACTGGGTCTGATCCAACCCGACGAAGGAGAATGGAGACGGCGGAGGTGTGAGGGCGATGGCATACGGCACAGAAGATGAGCAACCAAAAGGATTGGTGCTGCGGAAGGCAAGGAGAACTATCGACGAGGTTGCGTGACAAACATCACGAATTGCCGCCGCTGAGGAGGCACAATCGACCGGACAACACAAGGATGCTACACTCCGTGGGGTGAGCGGGGCATCCGAGCAACAGCACGGTGCTGCGGCGAATTGAGCGATACCATCTAAGCTGCAAGGAGCCGAGGAGACAAGGAGTTTGTGGCCAAGCTTGCAAGGCAAACAAAACATGCATGAAGACGTGAATGGCGAGCCGCTCGGAGCAGGTTTGGTCCGACGGCGGGGAGCGAGAGCAAACCGGAAGGGATGGCGTGTGAGCAAGTGTCGCAGTAGTGCTGCATCGTGTTGCACAGTGTTGTAAAGTGTGCGGACATGAATTGGTGCTAGGCATTGTGTGAGAGCCGCTGCACCATGGCCCAAGGTGTGCGTAACGATGCGGAGGAAGACGATCGATGCCACCGACCCGCTAGTAGGCAAGCCGGGGACTTTCCGCGGGGACTTCTGCATTGGCGTAGTGTGGAATTGTGGTCCACGGTTCACAGAGCTGGGAGTGTGATGCCGGCGATGGAAGTGTGGGGCCACAGGGAACCTGGCGAACAAGTTGTGTTGGCTGTGCTGTGACGTTTGGAGGACGGCGCGGCCACTGGAAGGCCGGAGGTGGATGCTGCAATGGAGCTGCATGCTGGACGGAGATGCTGGCCATTGAGCTGGCCATTGAGCGGGGAGAAAAGCACCAGCAAAGGCGGGGCCAAGTGCTATGCTGTAGGCGCCTGATACGAAAAGTCTGTGGGTGTGGGGTTCCTGCCCTCTTTGAGCCGCGGACCCACCTCGCCGGGCACCTAGGTCCTTACAGGGCACCTAGGCGGGACCACCCCTCCTACTCCTATATCCATATAAGTATAATGGTTACCGTGGGACAAGGAATACAATACGATCTTGGGCAGGGCGTCCCCCACACCAAGGACCATTAGTAGGGCGTCCCCCACATCAGGCCGGTGCGCATAACATTCGTCCCCCTCAGGGAGTGGGGCATCCTCGTCCCAATATGTGGATATGGGAGCAGAAACTTTATGTGTATGTGAATAGAACTGGCTGTGCGATTTGCCACATGCCCAATTGGTATACACTACACAGTTAGTGGTGAAGAGAAAGAGTGGTTGTTTTTACATGACCTCCCGGTCTTCACAACCCTCATTAAAACTCTTCCTCAGCCAAATGGCTGGAATGTTCGACCTCCCGGCCTATGATCTATGACCCCTTGAGTGGGAACCACCAAACGCCCATGCAGGGGTGCGTCGGCCTGGTGCGGGACCTCGTCCTCGCCCGCGACCACGCACATGCACAGCTCCACGAGGCGCCGGCACGAGCGGGTCGTCCAGATCCAATCTTTCTCCGTTCAAGATCGCAACGGACATTGCGTTCATGTGTCCAAATTGCGTCTTGGCACGGGGAGCGGTGTACCCAGTGTTCTTTTGGGCCCATCGCAGGAGAACCTGTCAAAGCATAGTCACACATGAGCATGTCTCAGTATGTACGTCCCGTACTTTATGCAGTTTGCATTCGCATCACAGGTGTTCTGCCATTTTCAAATGCTTGAACCAGTTCCTGTGCATTTGCAACTGACTTTGGTGATTCCCAGCTATTATGCTCATGTCCATTCCCCAGCCATTTGACAAGGTACTCAACATAGTTTTTGTGTCTCCCACGCTTTTTAATTCTTTTGTCAAGGATACGTTCAACTTCATACTCCAGTTCACCTTCGATCTCGATAGGTACTGGAGGTGGCTGTACTCTGCCACTTGCCTTATAAAGCTTGATTTCCGACACATGAAATATTGGGTGTATCCTATGCATGCTTTCCGGGAGTTCTAGTCGATATGCGACAGAACCTATCCGGTCGAGGATGGTGAAGGGCCCAATCCACCTCGGTAATAATTTTCGAGTTCCAGGGTGTTTGAGGGTGATATGTTGTGTCGAAAGGAGGACGTCATCTCCTTTATTAAATGACACATCCCTCCGATGGCGGTCAGCATGCTTCGACTGCCTATCCCGTGCTTTTTCCAAGCACGCCTTGGCCTCTCTCAGCACTGATTGGACACAGTGATCAAATCGTGTCATTGCTGGTAATCCCTCCACGAGGGGTATACCGGACTGCCTCAAATAAGGCTGCTGTGCCCTTTCAATGGCCACTGCCAAGCCGCGGGCATTCAGATTGTCATAGCCCTTTAAAGGCTTCCGAATTTGCACACCAAGAGCTAAGGGACTCTTTGGGTGCCTCCCGTAATTCAGATAGAACGGGGTCTCTTGGGTAGAACTGTTCTTCGAGTTGTTCATTGCAAACTCGGCCATGGCTAACAGTTCATCCCACGCGTCATGGTCAGAACGCGTATAGCTGCGTAAGTAATCCTCCAGAATCCGATTCATGACTTTGGTCTGGCCATCCGTTTGTGGATGGTACGCAGTGCTCATGTTGAGCTGGATTTCTCACCTCTCGGCCAGGTACCGGTAAAACCTGGAAGTGAACCGAACGTCTCTGTCGGACACTATCTGAGAGGGGAGGCCATGGTGCCTTATCACATTCTGCACCAACAGGTCAGCTACTCCTTTTGCGGAGAGCTCGGTGGTCGTGGCTGCTAGGCGGACCATTTTGGTCAGTCTATCGACAAATACGACGATAGCATCATGACCTCCCTTAGTTTTTGGCAGTTGAGTGATGAAGTCCATGGACAGTTCTGTCCAGGGCTCCCCAAAAATGCCCAATGGCTTTAATAAGCCAGGGGTCTTCTGGCGAGGATACTTAACCTGTTGACAAACCAGGCAAGTATCAACGTACAGCTGTACTTCTCGTCGCATTCCCGGCCACCAGTAATGCCGCTGGACCAAGTCCAGGGTCTTGGCTTGACCAAAGTGTCCCGCACTTGGATGGTCATGAGCCAACTGGCAGATCTCAGTCCGCAGACTGGCAGGTATATATACCTGATTGCCTCGCAGCCATAACCCGTCGGTACAGCGCATCTCTTGTTGCTGTCTTACAGACGTAAGCTGGGGATCTTGGCCATAGGCCTGACGGATCCTGGAAGCTAGATCTTTGGCCTCTACCGTCTCTCCTGCCTCTCTTTGGTTTCCCCGCTTATGCACTACCCTTAAGCTGCATACAATCAGTTGACTTTTCCTCCTAGCCACCTGCTCATCCGGCGATGGAGGAATGCGAGAGAGTGGATCAGCCACGTTCGTTCGTCCTAGGTGATATTCCCAGTCAAAGTCAAACTGTTGTAAGATTTCCGACCACCTGGCCTGTCTCCGGCTCAGCTGTGGTTGTGACTTAAGGTAGGTCAACGGACAGTGGTCCGTTACCAGTTTGAAGCGTGTTCCTTCAAGGTAACACCTCCATAACTGGACAGCGTGGACTGAGGCTAAAGCCTCTTGGTCCGTCACGCTGTAGTTCAACTCCGCTGGGAGGAACTTCCTACTCGCATAACAAACAGGGTGATTGTCCTGCATTAGGACCGCCCCTACAGCAGTTTGCGAGGCATCTGCGATGACCTCGAATGGTCTCTCGGGATCTGGCATCTTGAGCAATGGAGCTGTGGTCAAACACTCCTTTATGTGCTCAAACATTGATTGACACTTCGACGTCCACTCCCACTTGCCATTCTGTTTGGTCAAGTCTGTCAAGGGAGTTGCCATTTTCGAATAGCCTTGAATGAACTTTCGAAAATAGTTAGCCAGTCCGAGGAACTGCTGTACGTGCTTCACGCACTGAGGTACCGGCCAGTTCTTCACCTTCTCGATCCCTTCGGGATCTGGGCATATTCCTTCTTGAGACGCAATATGTCCCAGGTAGGAGATTTCCTCCTTATTGAACTGGCACTTGTGCATTCGACAGTATAGTTTTTGCTGTCGCAGCACTTCTAACACCTGTCTTAGGTGTTGTATATGCTCTTCAGCAGTTCGGCTAAACACCAGGATGTCATCCAAGTAAACTAGGATGTGTTTGCCGATTTGGTCACCAAATATATGGTGCATTGTCTGCTGAAACATCGCAGGGGCGTTCGCAAGTCCAAAGGGAAGTACCTTGAACTCGTACAAGCCCAATGGTGTGACAAACGCCGTTTTGGCACAATTGACCTTATCGATCCGCAGTTGGTAGTACCCTTGTTGCAAGTCTATGGCCGAAAAGACTTTGGCCCCTTGCAACTGATCCAACAGGGTATCTATCCTTGGGATCGGCCACTTGTTCTTGATAGTGGCTTTGTTCAATGCCCGATAGTCAATACACATTTGGAGGCTGCCATCCGGCTTGGGTACAAAAAGCATGGGGGTCCCGAATGGGCTACTGCTCTCCGTGATCAGACCTTTTCGCAACAGGTATTCTACCTGGGTTCTGATCTCCTCCATTTCTTTTGGGCTGTACCAAAAAGCAGGTCGCTTAACCGGTTTGGTCCCTTCCTCTAATGGAATGGTCAGTGTTACACCCCTATCCGGGGGGAGTCCCTCAAGGAGTTCATCAGGAAACAAATCCTTATACTCCTCTAAGAGGGACGTAATCTGTGCTGGTGGAACAGCATGAGATGTAGTCACCCGATCTGAAGTGGCCAAAGGGCCTGGTGCATCCCCCTTAGGGAGATCGCCGACCCGGCAAACCAGAACCAAGCGTAAAGGAGAACCACGCTGGTAGGCTCGACGAGCAAAGCCCAACGAACACAAACGACCGACCCGACGGGCCGGGGAAGGGTGATCAGTGGAGCGAGGAGTACTGCGAAGAGTAATCTCATGACCATGAGAAACCACGCGGATATGACCATGACGATAGTCAATGACACCGGCGTGCTCATAGAGCCAATTGTCATCGAGGATGATGTCATAATCGTCAGAGAGGTCAATAACCACGCAACGGACTGTGTCCTTATACCCTTGAATGGTCAAGGGGACATCCACAACTCCCAAGGATGGGAGAGATGTACCATCCGCTAAGAGAACTTCGTTCTCAACAGGAAAAGGATCTTCCCACGGAGGAGTGGAGAACTCCGTGGGATCCAGAACGTGTCGCGTCGCTCGGGCCAAGCGGCGCACGTGATTAAGGTGACGAAGCTGTCGATTAGACAATGTATGTGGAGGGCGTGGCGTTAAGCCTAACCGACGACAACATGTCGGGTTGATATAGGCGGTGCCAATCGCGCCCGTATCAAAGAGAATGGAGGCGGGCTGATGCCCGACTTGACCGGTAAAGGTCAAACGAGGTTGGTCTTGTGAGACCCCTCGGATGCGATGTTCCGCTGAACCCTCTGGGGGTTGATAATACACATTCACAGGCCAAGGGATGCCAGGCATCTCCTTGCGATGTGGACGATCAATTTGCGGTTGAGTAAACAACCGTGTACCCTTTGGGTAATGAACAAGGGTGCACAGCTGGCGCAACCTGGGATCGTCTGTGAACGTCTTCCATGCTGGAAGGAGTATACATGCACCGACATGTGTAGGTGCTTTTGCTCTTTCAGCAAAATAATGGTCCAAGAATGGCGCAACATTTTGGAAAGGTGGATTGATCCACACAAATTCATGAGCGAGCGGTTTCAGGAGGAAAATGTTAGCTCACGAGCAGTATTGCTCACAAAGTGCGTTGTCCCCATTCGGGTTTGCACATGCATCAAGTGTGAAATGATAAGCAACCAGTGCTTGTATATGCTGGAAATGCACAGGGTTCAACATGCGATTAGAACGATCTACCTCACTGTGCAGACCCTTTTGGGTCGTTCCCGGCTGCGCCGGAGTGTGAGACATTTTCATCACACGATTCACAGCATTCTGTGCAGTTCGCACTTTTGGAACAGGAATCACTGGTGCTACATTCTTTCGCACATTCATGGGTGCAGTTCGCAGTTTCACACTTGTGATATTCTGCCTCTGCATTGCCAAACATAGTTTGGTAGAAATTCTGCATGCAGATGGTCGCGTTCGAGCGGGACTCACCGGCATTTGCGGGAGTATTCCTCGCCCTTCGCATTCTCCATGATGGCCTGCTGAAAAGGGCTTAAAACATCTAAAGCAGCGGCCGGCCCTTTTCAGCACTTCTACCGTAGTGGCACGTAACTGCGCACTGTTGGTGACCATCATGCCCTCCAGCGGGTCGCGGATTTCGGCCAGCGGCTCGTATTCCCGCTCCTTCTGGGGTGCCTGCAGATTCATTGTTTCAGCAACACGAGAACTTTTGTAAGTCATGCCTCCCTGACCTCTCGGCCTATTATTCAAAACTGGTTTGCCACGACGATCCACTTTCAGTGCGTGGTATTTTTGAATAACTCGGTTAGGGGCAAGACGATTACTCGTGTGCGGTTTGCCATTCCGGCTTTCATTTCGACGAGAGCCATATGCCTTATATTCTTGGTCATATGTTGGTCCCACTTTATATAAATGTGCCCTCAGGCTGGTATAAGTGGTCCATTGCTCATCATCTTTATTCAAGAGACATTTCCTCTTGATGTCTGGACGAAGTCCAGTATACAATGCATGCAACTTGGAAAAGTCATCAAGTTCGTTCTCACACTTGAGAAACATTTGTTCCAAGAGCTGCATGTATTTGATCGTGTCGGGACCCGATGTCCCTGCCTTTGTAAAGGCTGCTATTTCCGACCAAATTTCGAAGTCGGAATATTTGTGATCATAAAGTGTCTCCATGCCATATTTAAACTGTTCCCATGACAGTTGAAAGTCTGGCTCCGAGAGCACTTCTGCATCAATTGCTATCCCCCATATATGTCCCAACTGGGCTAGTAGGCCATGTTTCACTGACTCTTCAAGAGTATTCAGTGCTATCCATCCCCATTGTGTCCGGGGTGCCATAGTGGTTTTGAAATACATGATGATCTCTTGCAACCACTTGGTCAAGGCCTGTTTATCTTCATTCCACTTAGGGGGTTTCATGCCTTGACTATTTATCTTAGGCATGTTCATGCTCACCTGAGCTTCCCTTCCGGGTTGATAGTAAATTGGCGCGTAAGGTACCTCTTGCGCTGCTGCCAGATAGGCTTGCCCGGTGTAACCCGGTCTTAGGGGATTGTACCCCTCCGGAGGCGGGGGAGGCCTCATGTCCGCCCGATGTGGCTCAACAGCCTTAGCAGCCTCTACTCCAAACATGAATTCCTCATGTGGAGGCTCCTGGGTCTAGAAATGGCTGGACGGATAATCGTACACCCTCTCGTAACTTCCCGATCCCCCAGGATGGGACGGGTCCTCGTACACGGGTGTAGAGAGCTCCTCCGCATGGGGTCCCCTTCCGGGTTGATATGCCCTCCCGGGCTGAGCCGTCGTTCTTGGCTGTGTTGCCATCCCTGGCTGTGTGGCCATCCCTGGCTGATAATACCGAACTGGCGGGTACATAGCAGGCTCCTGCGCAAATGGAGACATCTCCTGCAGCCTCTGAATCTTCTGCTGCATCGTTTGCACTGGAGGCTGTGTCGCCCGCTGTCCAGTCTGCCCCATTGTATAAGGCCTCACCGGTTGTCTTGGCACCACTTCAGGCTGAGCCACTGGACGAACCGGTGGGGAGGGACCTGCCTGCATCGATGGTCCCGGGGGTATTTGAACCGGTCCCTCTTCGGGGACTTTGCAGCCAGTTCTTTAGATGGCCTGCCACTCCGTGGCTGCTTCATGACCCTCCGGCATGTATATCCCCAGTGCCGACTGCTGAGCATCAAAGAGGCCACGCAGTTTCACTGGTACACGTTGGAGGGCGTCCCATGGGACTTGTGCACGGTAGGGGGCATGGCCCCCATGGGGGTGATAATACCCCTTATAGTACACCCCTCCATGAGGGTCATGAAAGGCGCCTAGTGTATCCCAGAAACCCCTCGTGTCCTGAATAACAAGAGCATGAATTACTGAGGTTGATCTGGTAACTTCGTGCGGCACTTTTGCCAGACCACGTTGTTCTGCCGCCATCTGCTGGGCACGGCGTTCCTGGTAGCCAGGTCCCAGCTGCGCCGGTTTGTACTGAAGCTCCTGTCGTCCTTTTGAGGCCTGCTTCGATTCTTGAAGTTGCAGATATGCTGCATAATCTTCATCCCCCATCAGGGAGCAAAGCTGCGCAGCTTTCTTTGCATCCGCTTTTGCTTGCTGCAAAGCGGCTTCCTGTCTCTGCAAGACCTCATATGTCTCCCTTCTCTCCAGGGGAATGGAACCGGCAGGTTCGCCTACTGAACCGAGATACACAACATCGTCGTTACCAGTAGAATCAACGATTTCTGCACGGGTACGTAATTTGGTGTTCTCCACAGGTTTTAGCAAAGGCGATTCGACAGGAATGCCACCTGTGGTTGGCCTTCACGGGCCTTTGGATCTCTCCTTAGCCTTTTCAGGCTGATCTCTCGCCTTCATAGGCGGGTCTTTCTCCTCTGCGGGTGAATCCTTCGCCTTTGCCTTTTCAGGCTGGGACTCCTTCCCTGGCGCCTTCTCCGCCTTGGGACCGCTGGTCACCACAACCGATGGCGATGCCTGTTCCGGTTGGGTGGGGACAAAGCGGGCAGGGCGGTGTACACCGCTATCGCTGCCGCTACTGTCGCACTGATCTGCCCAGCGGGTGGAGGTCCCCTCCTTCATGGCAATTCGGGCGAAAGCCTTGGCCTGCTCAGCTGGGTCTAGCTCGTCGGCCGGCGGTTTAGCCTCTAGGCGTTGCGTTTTTTGGCTGCTTCCTGCGGAGAAGAACCGCTTGATCTCAGCCTTACGTTGGCGTTTATGAGCACGTTTACACTCATACTTGTCGGGATTCAACTGGCGATCCCGTTCACGCCTCAGCACTTTCAGCTCTCTTCGCTGATTAGCCTTTCTGGCCTTTCGCTCGTCCAACTTCTTGGCACGAGCAAACTGATCTCTATTACGAATTCGTCGTCTCTCTTTCTCCATCCTATGCACTTGTGCTCGGGTGGACATATCCCCCGGTAATGGAGATGCACAAGATGAGAACGACAATTCAGAGATCTCCTCCCACCGTTCATGAGGATCATTGGGGTTTGGTCGCTCTGGACTCCCCTCACTCAAGTCCCATGGTTCTGGGATATGTCTGAGCGCAAAGGCCATTTTTTCTGGCCAGTTCGGGTCCTCCTTGGCAATCTGATCTGCCATACCAGGACCATACCACCTTTGGATCCTCACCAGTCTGGCGGTGGTTAACCGTTCCCCAAACTGTTCGGCGGCCATCTGCCATCCTTCGTCAAGCTCATTAATGAGATCACTGTGGAATTTTGTCCACATTGCACGGCACGGTGGTTGCCGGCTATAAGGATCTCCAGTGTCTGGAATAAATTCCAACACCCTTGAGCTTTCTCCAGGTCCCCATTCCGGCAACGCAGGCCTCCGGGGACTCCAGTTATGACCTTCCGGCCTTGGCGGACTTTTTCCGCATACTGCTTGAGCGCTTTCTGTGAGCGACTCATCTCCCGTCCCGTCCGATCCACTAGGTGTTCTAACATGCACCTAGGATTTGAGCCGCAGCTCCGGGATCTTGACCTTCCGGCCTTTTACTTTCTCAATTCGCCCTGAGGCTTTGGCCTCCCGGCCTTTGTATGGA
Organism: Ostreobium quekettii; assembly: GCA_905146915.1. NCBI lineage: Eukaryota > Viridiplantae > Chlorophyta > Ulvophyceae > Bryopsidales > Ostreobiaceae > Ostreobium > Ostreobium quekettii. The sequence goes on from CAJHUC010002182.1 coordinate 49,710, forward strand.
GATTTCCGACTTCCCATCAGTCGCTCACCTGGCGATGGGCTCTTCAGCTTAGGCCGCTGCTTGCTGGCAACCTTCCAGTCGCCCTCGGCTTCTGGAATGGTTGGCATGGGCAGCTCCGACGGACTGGGGGCCCTCACGGCCTGCACCACTTGTTGGGTGCTTTTCTCCTCTGCCTCCTGTGCCTGCTGTTTCTGCTTCAGGAGATGGTTGCTCAACGCCTTGACTTGGTCTTCGGCGGAGGTTTTGGCCTCTTTTGCCTTGCGGCTCTGCTGCTTCGCCTTCTT
>CAJHUC010002183.1:0-26563 GCA_905146915.1 Ostreobium quekettii
CCCTCTGGTTCAAAACTATCCCCCCAAGGATTTTGCCCTTGCCTCCTCTTCGGCGGAGGTCGATTCCTGAATGCAGGGTTGTCTGGTGTGACAAAAAAATATGGATCCTTCGGCTCCTCCCTGCAAAGTTTTGTACAAATGATGTTAGGCGGGCCCCCATTCAAAGAAATCGATAACTTCGACTCCTCGAGATAAAGATAGGGCTTAGTTCCACGTTGAGAAATGTCCACTTGTCTGTCAATGGCAATCGCCTGTGATTGGCATTCATTTTCACACGATGCATGGCATTTTCTGAAAGAAATGGTGCAACATCCACATCGCTCCTGTTAGGCCGGGGGCAGCATCTGAAGTCGTGAATGCGATGCAATGCCAGAAGTTAAAACAACGAGTGGTCTCAATGGAGGAAATATTCACTTCTCCGACTAGACATGAGGAAATTGCCACAGTATACAAGTGTTTCATATATGGATGGGCTAGGAAAAAGACAACTGTCAGTCTCCGCGCCATGAGGCAATCCACAGGTTTTCCCAGACTAGACACCCATTGCAGCCTGCTCCCTGCACCTAAGGAGGATGCTGGGGAATAAGATGCAGCACAGGCAATGTGCTGCCATGGCATTCACTGACTGCAAAAGGATGCCCATCATCGTCATCTGCAAGGGGCACGGTGGTGCCATGTCGTTTGGGGCAATCACAATCTCTGGAAATCGTCCTCAAAGAAGAAGCTATGGCTGCTGAATCAGTGACATGGGAGACAGGTCCACGATGTGGAGACCTCTTCTGGGGTGTACGGAATTCATCACAGGCTGACCTTCAACATGTGATGCATATGTGGAATTGCTGGGTATTGCCAATTATGGGGTATGGGGTATTGCTGGGTATTGGGTATTGCTCTGTGGAGGGTGCAAACAGCAGCATACAAGATTTCTCCTCATTCTCATCCCAATCATGGAATCTCCAATCTGAGTTTGGGAGAAGGATGAGGGGGCTTATTGTGTAAAAACTGTTTGATGATTTCAACACAGTCCTCAAGCACTAGTTCTGGCAGAATGAGGCAATACGCCATACAATGTGCATCAGTCTCAACAAGGCAAGAAATTGAAAAACTGCTTACATTGTCACATAGTGGTCATTTCCCCTGCACAACATCAGCATTGGCTGGCAAACTTGGTAATCCTCACCCTACTGGAGATCGGAAACATTTCCACATGAGGCTCCATGCAGGTGCCAGGGTATTCTTGTAGTTACCATATCCCTCAAACAATGCCTTCAGTTGCAGCAACATAATTTGTTAGATTCAAGTCTCCTAGTGAATGTTACATTGGCGTTAGACTTCACCAAGTAGCGTTCCATTCCTATCCATGCACTCCTATGGCATCGTTCGTTCCAGGGGAATGGTCGTATATCAGCAGTTCTTGAGGGTGAGCTCACAGTGTGCATGCAAAATCTGTTTAACCCTGTGTGCTGAATGGAAGTGCTTTGTTCGCACGATGCTAGTTCAGGTCGAGTTGCTACAACCATTGTCTCCGCAAGTTCCGGCCCTTGGGAGAAATGGGGCCATATTTCAAAATGGTCCAGGTGATACAGGAGGCATGTATCAGTGTTCGTACGGAAAAGAATGGAGAGCTCCATAGTTTCTGTCGAGGATCTGTCTGAAAGGTTGCCTTCCTTCCAAGCAAGCAATCGGCGATCATGCAGGACCCGCCCGAAAGACCGCCACGCAGCGTGCAAATCCAAATCCATTCAAACAAATTTTGAAAGCACAAACTATGACATTTGTTTGCCATGAGACTGAGACGGTACCTTTAGCTGCCGTGCCGTTTCCCTGACAGTGAATGGGAAGTACATGGGTATATGTACATGTGTCTATGCGGACTGGCAGTGTCGGGACAAGAGGGTATAGACCTTCGAACTACGGTTTTCTCGTTCACCCGTACAAATCCTGATCAAGAGTCAACCGCGACGCGAGAGGCATTGCGCAGAGCGCCAGCGACAAGTAGCCAATCTGGGACGCCCGTGCAATGGCAAGAAAACATCCAATGAGCGGCACAATCGCCTACCTGACGTCAATTTCTATAACCGCGCGTTCGCCTGATCCCCACCTGGATTACGTCTTCCACCCTGTCGTTGCACCTGTGGGGGCGAGGCTCCTTCTTCGGGGCGCCCTCGCTGCCACCGATGTGGATGGTCATGGTGCCGGACGTGCACAGGGCGCAAGGCAAAGACAAGGCCCTCCCCACCAGCCCCAAACATATATATCCCAACGAATCAAATCAAATGGGGTGGCTGTGGCAATGTAGCCAGAAATTCTGCCATTCTGAGAGGAATGCGCACACATTCCTCTCAGAAGTTGTTTGTTTCCGGTGCTCTGACCTTTGGGAGCCGATTTGACGCCGACCCAACTCAGCATTGAACCTGACACCACTCTTTTCAAAGTTCGATATCGTTCCAAGTTAAGTAGATTCTGCTTACCCCGGTGACTGCCTCCAAGGAATAAGGTTCTGAACCTTACTGCTTGAAGGCAATGACCGACGGCGCCATGATTTGTGGACGAGCGAGATTGCCCGTGGTGTTCACAAGAACATGCCTGCTGTTCACGTTCAGGATACGATGTTTAGTAAACACCAGGATCTGCATGTAATACGTAACACGTGATACGTGTGCATAAACACAGTGTGCGACATAAGCACGTGTGACATAAGCACAGTGCATGTACACAAGCATGTGTCACGCCCGTTCATGCGTGAATGCTCTGCCACCCACGTTCACACATGTTCACGTTGTTTGCGCACAGACCGTGCGTGCCCTTCTTGGGGCCCCCTGGACCACCTCGCCCACACAGAGGGTGATCTTGTCAGGTACGCGAAAGAGCGAGAATATGATATCGAAAGCCAGTGCATCCAGGCATTTTTTGACTCTTTCATGTTTCATCAGAACGCCATCAAAATGCAGGTCTTGAAAATGATGATGTGTTCTTGCGTTCACATGGAGAAGCCATAAGGCCTTGCACAGTCGCTTGGGCTCCCGCATGATATGGAACGTGGTTGCGGTGAATAACAAGCCTGCCCTGGAGACAATGCCACATTGTCAGGTTGCAGAGACTTCTTGCACCAATTGAATTAGTGCTGTCCATTCATCACATTTCGCCTTGGCCAAATTGAGCATGACCTTTCAAAATTCCCTTGGGACTTGTGCCCGAATTAGTCCACTTCCGCATCTCAGATTCTGAGCAAGTCTTGCAAAACATATGACTTAATTCGTAAACACATAAATAATCCCGAAGAGACCACATGCTTCACCAGTGAATTTCAATTTGACTTTGCTGCACAAAGAACTAGGTGAGTGGATTCCGCAAGTCCAGATGTCTAGCAACTTATCTGGCATGCAAGAAGATTGTGGTGCAAACATATAGCTACAGCTCAGCCAGCGGGGAATTGTAATCAATGCGCATTACAGTTTTAACAAAGCATAGAGGGATGCACGCCACAGAGAGTGCTGGGCCCTGGGTGGGAGTCCCACTGAGGCGCAGGTCGAATCCTTCTCGCCAGAAGACAGGTCAGATATTTCTGGCCCTGCCTGCGCACCCACAAATCCGCGATTTTTTGCTTACAATGCTAGATCTTGGTCTGTAGTTTCTTCTCCGCCACTAGTCACCGCCGACCTCTGGTCATCTGTTTCACGTTGCGGCATTGGCCGCTCATCACTTCTGTCCACGGCTTCATAATGACAGCCACAGCCCGATCCGGATCTCCAAGCAATTTCTCCATTGGTCACCGTTGTTCCTCTGCTCAGCACTCCCGCCACTCCCCTGTGGATTGGGCCCAGCGGCACCCGTTGCGACATATGGAGTGGGCTCTCCTTCAATAGTCGATATGAGTTCTGCGCATCCATCGCATATCATGCGTCAATTTTCCCACTATTTTTGCCAATCACAGAAGATCCGAGTGAGTGACATCTTCAGCTCTCAACGACACGAAGGCATTGAATTGCGTTTCCGCCGGGCCGGGCTTCTTGTCCCACCCAGGTCCACACACACACTGGACCAATACATGACACGACATTGTTTGTCCCAATACAACCCGAGGTACCCACAACTTTGTGTGCCCAATCGCTTTGCTAGTAGTTAAGCCAGTCCCATACCAGACTCAACCCTTGAGTCAGACCCACCACACCTCATTCCATCGTGCTTAACTCCCACACTTGCCTCAAAATCAACCGAACATCACCCTAATAGGGGGGGCCGGGCGGGAAGCGAAACAAGATAAGGTGGGAACCGAGGGGTGAGCCTAAGTAGCCTCCCCGCTCGCGCCCGCCAAAGCCCGCCGCTCCCAAGGGCGCCAAAAACCACTGGCCCTCCTTGAACGCGACAAACCAGCCACTGACCCAAGGTACAGGGGGACAGAAACCCCAAGGGGCCGTCAAAACCATCGTACTTTAAGCAGCGCTGGCCCAAGGGGGCCAGCGCGCCCGCCCCTCGTCGCCCTGGGCGGAAACCCCTTAACAAGATAGTTAATCCCATTTCCGCCGGGCCGGGCTTCTTGTCCCACCCAGGTCCACACACACACTGGACCAATACATTACATGACATTGTTTGCCCCAATACAACCCGAGGTACCCACAACTTTGTGTGCCCAGTCACCCTCAAACACACTGCGCTCCTCCGGAGTAGAAGATGTGGCCATACCTGTCATGCAAATCCCGGGCGGTAATCGTCATCCACCCGAAAAGGCGATAGTCCCATTTTGATGGGATGCGATACACATCGATGTACCACCAGAGGGCAGCGCCCCGCCAGTCGCCCCAGTGGCGGATGCGCTGCTCGGGCACCTCCAAGGCGAAACAGGCCGACGCCCCACCCGCGCGTAGACCATGGTGATCGAAAGCGCCAGGGTGCAGATCGGGCGAGGAGGCGAGGAGGTCCCGAAACCAGGAAGAAACCGTGCGGGCGGACGGGTCGCGTTCCCCCGGTAGAGTGAAGAAATGCGTTGGCGTCCCACCCGCATCCGCCCAGGCGCGATCCCGAAAGGCGCCCCAACGAAGGATTAAGTCGACAATCTCGGGGGCGCCCTGCGATGGCCAGGAACGGAGGCGGAAGGCCGGGTCCGAGTCCGGCTTGAGTTTGGTCTTGCGCTCCCGGAAGATCACGACGCCGTCCGCCATTCGCACATCGTCCAACAGAATGAAATGGCCGCTCTGGGCCCTGTTGAAGAAAACGAAGTCCAGCAGGGTGGAAACCGACGCCCGCAGCAGGAGGAGATCCTCGGTGTGCAGTCCATGCTCCAGAATGCGGAGCAGCGAGGTCGCCAACACCGGAGCATGAGAGGCCGTAGGCTCCGGGCATTGACGACGCCAAGACCGGGTGAGCAAACGGGTCACCCGGTCGAAGGCCGAAAATTGCAGATAGCCGGCGACCTGGTGCACCATCGAAATGGCAGCCAGGTACTGCGGGACGCTGCGGACGCCCACCCGGCCCTCCTCCCGCAGAAACCGGATGTAGCGGTGGATCGTGGCTGGGTGGGCGGGGAGCGCCTGGAGCTCCACGGAGGCACAGAACGCCTGGAATTTGGCGAACTTGGCCTGCATGGATCGCCGCGCCGACTCCGTGTAGAAAGACAAAAACTGGGACTGCATCCATGCGCAGTCCGATTGAAGCAGGCCATCCACATCGAGCCCGTAGAGGGGATGGTCCGGCGGCATGGGCTCCACCGGCAGCGGGTCATCCGGGGGAAGGTCGGGCCCCCCGGCGGAAGGCCTGGGACCCGCCGCTAGGGAGCCGTCCGAGGGCGGATGTGGAACGCCCGAAGATTCCACCTCGGCGGAGGAAGGTCCGCCGGAAGACTCGGATCCCCGGGGCGAAACATCCCTGGATGGCGGGGAATCAGAAGGTCCTCCGCTGCAAGAGTCTGGAGCGGTTGAAACCAAAGCGCGCTCGGCCAATCCGGCACGACGACGACGGCCTCCACTGCGGGCCAAGCAGCGAGGAAGGAGACGAGCCGGGGAAGGAGGCACCAAGGGGGGTTGCACCAGTTGGTGTCCCCCGTCCAGTCTTGGAGAAAGGCGTCTGTCCCCGTGCTCCCCACATCCACGTGCAGACTGTTTTACCGTGGGCAGAGGGAATTCGCCGCGGAAGCAAAGCGGTCGCACGTCTGGCGACCGAAGCGCTGAGTCAGGCTGCGAAAAATGGTCGGGTGCAGCTGGTAGTCGTCTGCCACCCGCACCCGGGACAACCGGTCCGGGATGACGTTGTCCGCTGACCGAATGTAGTTGGGGTCGAGCAGGAGGTGGCGGGCCGTACAGACGCGGTGCAGCTGACGAAGGGGGGCGATGAGCTGCTTGGAATGGGTAGTCATGCTGCGCAGGCAGTACATGACCACCTGGTTGTCGACCAACAGCTTGAGCCTCGAAGGAAGGCCATGGGAAGCAGCCGGAAAAAAGCTGCGAATGGCCCGCTCCACCGCCTGCATCTCACGCACATTGATGTGCGTTAAGGAACGGTCCCAAAACCCCCTCGCGAGGAGGGGGCGGGATATCCCTGGGGGAGCAAAGGTGGCCCCCCAACCGGTCAGACTAGCATCCGTTGCCAGAGTGCCGGCGAAGGGGACCGCATCGGGGTTGAGAGGACGGCCTTCGCAACGGCGGATGTTGATCCACGCCTCCAAGTCCAGCCTGGCTTGGGGGGAGAGGATCAGGCGATCTTGCCAGCTGCGCTTGGAACGAAGCACCTCGTAGAGGCTTTGCAAGAAGAAACGGGCCAAAGGAAACGCCAAATAAAGGGAAATGGCGAGGCCGCAAAAATGGGCCAAATCCCTGGCCACAACCCAGTGGCAGGATCGCAAAATGCGGGCCTGATTGGCGATCAATTCGGCCTTCTCCGGGGGAACCTCAAAACGGCAATGGGCCGTGTCCACAATCACCCCAAAATGTTTTTTGCGCATGACGGGGGTCCATTGACATTTGCGCTCCTTGAATTGGATGCCCAGCGAGGCAAACACACCCCGGACAAACCCGGACCAGCGGGTCAAACGGGCGGCATCATGCATGGCCGCCAAAAAATCATCAAGATACGCCAGCAGAATAGTTGGCGGTTCGCTAGTGTACACTCAAAAGTATGTAGCTATTGAGTCATCCCCTGCTAAGCACCCAAAACGGAAATGGCGAGCTGCCTTGGGGCAACTGCCGGGGGACCTCAAGAAATGACCCAAAACAAGCATAAACTGGGTGAAAAAGAAAGGGGCCAAAGAAAGACCAAAGGGGAGAGCCCTACAAGCGAAAACTTCGTCTTCCATCCAAAATTGGAGGAAATATTCCTCCGATTGACGCACGCGCAGATGGTGATAAGCATCTTTGATGTCAAAGCCCACCAATGAGTCATTCCGGCGGAGCAAGTGACCGAAGTCACGTAATTTCTCGTAACGAAGGCCCACCTTGCGAAGGTGACGGTTGACCCGTCGCAGATCGATGCAAAGGCGGTATTTCATGACTCCATTTTCCCACCCCTTCGCCACCAGGAAGGCCCGAGAGATGCGCGACGTGGGGCCCGGCTCCACCGTGGTGATCGCCCCCGAAGAAAGGTACTCCGCGCGGAGGGATTGCCAGGCCGCTCGCTCCTCCGGAGAGCGGAGCGGGTAGGAGCCCTCGTCGAAGGGAGCCGGGGGCCCACGCGGTCCCCACATGAGCGGAGTCCCGGAATGGATCCATTGGAGGATGCGGGAGGGGGCGCCGATGCGACACCATGCCGAGAGGCGTCCGCGGACTCGATTGTACGGAAAGTCCTTCACGGCGCCGGCTTGGGGGATGGGCCCGGGGGACGAGCTCCCTTGTGGGCCTTGTGTCCGGTCGCGGGGGCGGAGGTCGCCGGGGAGGAGGTAGACTTCTTGGCGGCCGCGGTCTTGGTGGCGTGCTTCAATTCTTGCGTCAGAAGCTCCTTGCGCATGCGCTCGATGGTCCCGTCGATGCGAACGGTGCCGAAGCGCAGACCGCGGTCGGCGATGTGGATCTCCGCCTGGATGGCCCGCCACGATCCCTCCAAGCCCGAGCCCTTGTGCTTGGCGTGGATGCGCTGCAAGGCAAGCTGGTCGTGGAGAGCTTCGGTGACCTCCACGTACGAGTAGAGGTAGGGGAGGAGGAATTCCCGTACGGACGCCGGGAGATCGGGATGGGCGGCCACCTCCACGAAGGCTGCGGTCGTGTCGAAGAGCCAGGAGACCGGAGGAGCCCAGCCCGCGTACTCCTGGAAATACCCGGAGTTGGCGCCCAAAGAGTTGGCGACCGCACTCCCCTCGGCGGTGTCGCGGACGTCAAACCAAAACGGGGAGCGGGCGCCCACTAGTCGGGCGACCGGGTTGTTGACTGACTGAGGGAGGAGCGCCGGGTCGGGCAACCAGCAGGCTTCGATAGCGGAGGTCGGAATACGGTTGTTGAACCGGCGAGCTTGGTCCCGGCACCACTGCTCCGGGACGGGTTCATAGGCAAGAACTCGGCAAATAGCCGGAGGTCGCGACCCACTCTGTGCGTCCGGGTTGTGCCAAAGGTTTGGCGCGAAGCGAAACAAGATAAGGTGGGGACCGAGGGGTGAGCCTAAGTAGCCTCCCCGCTCGCGCCCGCCAAAGCCCGCCGCTCCCAAGGGCGCCAAAAACCACTGGCCCTCCTTGAACGCGACAAACCAGCCACTGACCCAAGGTACAAGGGGACAGAAACCCCAAGGGGCCGCCAAAACCATCGTACTTTAAGCAGCGCTGGCCCAAGGGGGCCAGCGCGCCCGCCCCTCGTCGCCCTGGGCGGAAACCCCTTAACAAGATAGTTAATCCCATTACTCTCCTCAGCTCCCTTGACCTCAAGGCTTGCAAGGTGTTCCCCACAAAGTAAATATTCTGAGATAAAGCGCTTTGGAATTGCGCAAACTGCATCACAGAAGTAATTACACACTTCATGAATGAAGTGAAATGCAATGCAGTACAAGTTAGGCATGGACTCAGCTTACGCTGGGAAACAACGGGTGCAGTAGCCTCTCAAGTGCAATGTGCACTGGACGGCTCAGTGTCAAACGCACTATGATCAGGCACCCAGTGCATTTCGGATCGTCAGAAAGCCTTGCTGACAACTCCCTGGATTTCTGGAGAAATGCCCCGGGACAATGTGGCGATTCCGGACCAGCCGCATCCCTGGAGCTGAATGCATGTCGCGCGTTCTCCTGGGCGCGCTCGCTGTAACAATAGTAGGGTTATCAGTACACTGCAAATTCCATGTTTAGTGCCCACAGTATTTGGTCTACTATATGGGAGCCCATGTAGCAGACCAAGTACTGTAGGCACTAAGCGTGGAATTTGCCCTATCTGGGGGATGTCACAGAAATGGGCACTGATGCGTGTTGTCGATTCACTTGCATCCCTGACTTTCTGGTCAAGCAAAGAGTGCTCTTGGCAGTTCCGTATGGCGGGAAAATCAGTGACTGTGCAGCTTCCGACGTCCCCGCTCAAAATCCATTGCAAATGCCTTTCCTTGTCCTTTCGCTTATTGCGATCGAGGGCCACCACATTCTGGACAAATTCTTAATCAGATTAACTGGTTACCGTGACTTCCTCTCAGAAAGCTAGTGAGCATTATTGGACTGACACGCTGGCTGTCAATAGCCGATATTCAGCACTATTCCTCCCCTGCCCCCCCCCCTCCCTTCCCTACCCACCCATCTGTACCCACCCGCCTCCATAAGACGGGAAAACCTTCGTTCAATCCTAGTGGGGGCAGGTGCAGGGCCCGTACTGAATCACGGCCTGCTGCATGCCGTCAAGATCGTTTGCATGAAGTATGTCAGACCTCCGGACGAGTGTGAGGGACAGGGAAGCAAGGTCAGAACCATAGGCGAGAGGAGAAGCTGTGGCACCAGCGGTGGATGAGTGCAGAGGGGTGAATGGCCGCTCGTTGAGGGACACCCAGAAAGGACGTGGTGCCGAATGACGATCGTGGGACATTGAACGCATTGTGCTGGTATCTGTCTGTGCGAAAAATCCACCTGTGGGCACGCACAATCCATCGCCTGCAAGCTGCAACGGCGCTGCTGTCACGCTGTTCTGAAACATGCATTTCAAGGAATTTGACAAGGTGCCGCCGTGCTCCGTACATTGCGGCACGTTTCATGACAATTTACTCCTGGTTGATTGCAGCTAGTCGCCTTTTGGACCGGTACTGTATTTTTCAACGGGCCGAATGTGCAGCACACTCTCATTGCAGGCCGCTGGGCGCCAGGATGTTGGTTGTTGCGAAGCGGCCTTGCAATCTGTAACATCCCGTGGCAAACTGTTGGTCTGCCACAGAGCGGACCAAGTATACTGTGTATGGTCCAGGTATGGTGCACCGGTGCTGTGCCAGGAACTTGCAATGATGCAGAAGATGGAATGCGCACAACACAAGGGGGTTAACAGCATTTTGATATGCTGGGAATATGGATTAAATCACACCCTCAATGTACTATGGTACTATGCAATATCGTCTCAATAGTACATTCAGATACAAGCCTGCATCTAGAGTTCTGCGCTACGGCGATGCTCATCACGTTCATTCTTTGTGCGCTCCCAAGAATTCCACCAAGCCTCATCCAATGCCAATGTCCACATCCGATGTGGATTCGCTGTCCCCATCCCCATCACTCGAGCTGGACACCTCGCCATCCACAGACATGGCTGCAGGCAGCTCTCCTTGTTTGGCACTCGCTTGCAGTGCTTCCTCAAGGTATCCCAGCTGCACCAAGGCCTCCACAGTCAGCCACACGCCAAAGCCACCCATGCCGATGTAGCCCCCCATGATCACGCTGCTGTCATCTTCTATGTAGGCACCCTGGCCTGAAGCACAAAAGTCAGCAGGGGCCCCGTTGGACCCATCCTCCTGCATATCCTGGCACCCGTCTCTCAGTTCTGTCTTGGGCCAGGCCAACACCCATTTCGTGGCAAACATGGTGTATCTGAACCCACCTGCCTTGCCAGCCTTTTCAGACTGCCTTATGCTGAGCAGCATGTTGCACTGGTTGCTGTCCCTGTCCACTTTGACAACGAGTGCTGCGCTCATGCCCCTGTCTAGGTCCCGGACAAACCTATCCCACAAGCCTTTGTAGATGGTCTCTTCCAAGAACCCCTTTCCGAACTCTGAACACTCCGCAAGCCCAGGCTCCATGCAAATCAGGCAGTCTCGGAAAACATAACCACTCAACTGCTGGGTGTCTCTTGTGGCCCCTTGACTGAGGGTTCCTACTTCAGGAGGCTCATCCTTCCCAGATTGAACCCCAATTGGGGGTGCCCCACCCACTGCCAAATCAGCCTCTTTCCAATCTTTGGCATGCAGATTCTGGTCTTGTTCCACCTTCTCGTTGTCGGGGCCCGGCGCGCCCTTGTTGTTACTAGCTGTCTGCAGTAAGGTTTCTGTATCCATAGTGCCTGGAACTGAGTTTGCAGGTGTTCGACCATAATTCGCACCAGCAGCTACATCAGTTTCCACAACTACATCGGGGTCCTTGCTGACATCCATGTCGATGTCGAGTGCAACACCAACTTCACCTTTTGATGTTGGCCCATCGGAGCCACCATCTTGGAGTGCAACGCCGCTTGGCTTGACACCAACGTCGCCTGTTGCTTTGCAGCTGTCAGCCACTGATGCTTCCTCCCCTGCAGCAGCTGCAGGGAGGCGACAAGGTTTGTCTGCACCTAACCGGCTGGTGGGGGGTTGCCGGGGGAAAGCCAGCATTCCTGGCCCATCAGCCAAACTTGGCGAGCTTGTAGATGCAACGTTGACGGAGGCTCCCAGGCGTGGACGGTTCGGATCCTGCAAGGGACTGTCCTCCAAATCTGGTGTGTCTTGCTCAGGACGATGGCTGAAGGGAGACGGACCAGGAGGCTGGGAAGTGGAGGCAGTCTCCCCACCTGGAGCACCCTGGCGTCAGGCACATGTGGTGTTAGAACCTATAACAACAGTTTGGCAATCGTGTTTGCTGACTGCACAACACCCTTGAGGGGGGTTGGCGCTGACTTCACAACACCCTTGGGTTAAGTCCATTTCAAGGTCGGCATGGCAATATGGCAGGATCTTCTCTTGCAGGAGGTTTACCAGAATTGCAAGTCATCATTTGTTTGTTATGGAGGGCAAGCTGCACTTTGGCAGATTTTCCACACTGCATACCTTCTGCCTCAGTCTCTTCTGTCTCTTTTGCCCTCTAGGCAGTCCACGCAACCCCTCTGCCATACACATATGCTTCCATGCTTAGATAGTTTACCTTAGGCAGATGGCCACAGCCACCATTATCATCACATGAAACCCAGAGCTGGCACTTGGAAGTTTTGGATGTCTAATGAAAGAATGCACCTGCTGCACTAGTGTTCTGGGCATGCAGATGATCAACAAAACACATCTCTTGCACAGACAGATTGCCCAACAGACTATGGGAGCATACTGCTCGCACAGACAAACACCCACAGAAAATCCACAACAAATCAGCACGTCCACTCTGCTGGCAACTGACCTGTTCCTTTAGCACTGCGCTTCAAGTTCCCAAGCCTAGGGTCCAGCATGGGAGCCTCGACAGGCTCTGGAGGTGGGCGGCCTGTCGATGGGTCTGCACCAAACTTCGTAGCGTTGGCCTTCACATACTTCTTCAAATCTGAGCGACTCATTTTCAAACCAGTTAGGCACACTTTCTCAGCTTCTGCCCTGGATCTGAACCGCCCCCCAAAAACGAGCTCAGTCCGAGTTTCCCCGCTATGTGTGAACTCTTTGGGGATTTTCACATCAAACATGTCGCCATGTTTCTTGATGAATTTGGAAAGGTCCATTGGGCTGCCTGCCAGTCGACTTCTTGCGAGAGCTTGTTTCTTGTGTCGTTGCATCAGCGACATGTTGTCATCAGAATCTTCGTCCTCATCGTTCTGCACAGGGGGTGAAGCCTAGGCAAACACATATCAGCAAAGTTATATAGTATATAGAAGCCCATGCCTCCCCTGAAGAACTCGAGGCCCAAAGCAATGGGTGAGCACAGGCCATAATGCAACAGCCAGACTGCAGCTCGTGCACGGCCCAATACAGGTATGCTGTCTTTCAAACACACTTGTCGCTGGTCTAAGACTATGCTTGGTCTGTACGTTTTTGTCTTGGATACAGCTATTTCTGTTAAGAAACCATTGTTTCTCACCCTCCAGCTGAAAGGCAGGCTATAAAGTAACCACATTGTTTCACAGCAACAAAAAAATTCAAACATGCACTGTTGAAGAGCACCTATACAAAGCATCTGCGCTCAGTAAGGCACCAGCTGGTATACGCACTTGGCGATGGTTGATATCTGGCTCAGCAACATCGCAAACAGCAGCAAGCCGTTTAGTCATCAGCACCACAAACAGCCTGCCACCAGTTTCCAACAATGCATTCTCAGCCGCCAATAAACACAACAAGCAATCTCACCTGCCGCTTGTTATTGTTTGCAGTTGGCTTTGTCTCTTTATTGTGTTCAGCTGACTTCTCCTGTGCTCGTCTGTCGCAGGCAAGCGACACTGACCCCGAAGGTTCACTGTGATGGCCATCGTGTGCTGACTCCCAGGTATGCTTTCCACAGTCAACTGACCGCCGTCGCGTCAGGCTGGCAATGTCCCCACCTAACCTTAAAGCACCTGGATCAGAGACAGTCCGCTCCAGGTGCCTCCATGCTTTTTGGCTGTGCTCAGATTTGACTTTTTGATTCGGCATCCCACCTGCAGTGTCATGGCACAAGGTTGATTGGGATGATAGCAGAAGCAGCAATTTGGACAGCTGCAAAGGCTGCATCAAACTGTCCTTTGGAACAAGGTGACATGATTCCACAGCCAAGTTCAATCTGTTCCAATTGCCAGCAATGGCACTGTCGGCAGATGTCGATGAGCTAAATTGGTCTGCACACAATTGCAGGAGCTAAACAAGGCATTCGCCAAACATCTCCAAAGCAACAAACCATGAATCAAAACCCTCCGCATCCATGCTGACTCTGGAATAAGTGTGTTCAGTCCTTGCTATCCAATTGTGTTACAAAACACAGCGGAAGGGACAATGGTGGCGTCAAAATGGCTACTTTAATATGAGAAGTGGCCACATAGCACGAAGGTCAACAACAGCAAGACAGTGTGCTGGTTCAACATAGCAATGCAACTTTTGTTCAGCTTATGTCTGGACAATCATGAGCACATGATCTACATCAACCATGCCTCATTGTCTATTTTTTCAGTACTTCTTCCTGGCAAACGCGTCTGTAAAAGCATGGCACCTTCACACACCGATGTGCAGCATATCATGTCACATATTCACAAACCTTCACATACTCATAGAGTCATCCGTTCACTGGATCTTTCTATTCACACTATATTCACCACTGTATACCTTTATGCTGCAATCAGCGATTTCTGCACGTTCTCTACAGTACAGACAGGTGTACAAGTAGAGGAAATCCAAAATGCAAATTTCAGGAGTGGGATGCCAGAGGCAAAAAAGGCATTCTATATGATCAGGAATCACAGCACATACGTTGGTTATCATCAAGGCGTGGCCGTTTCCTTGATGGAACATCTTTGGCACTATCATGGAGCCTGTGTTGCTTTTTCATATCCTCTGATGACCCCTTTTGCGCTATGGAGTTGCTGGCTTTTGCAGGCAGCTCTGGTACAGCCTCCTTCCCAATGCTATCCTGGAGTTCGCATGAGCCACCAGCAGGAGCAGAGGGCTGCTTTTCTGGGTACCATCTGGGGGTGTGTTGCAGCCATGCATCGAGCTGCCGATGTGTGGCCTGCAGGAGCTCTTGCACCTGTTATTAACACACAGCACAAACTTGAGATCGCAACCTGGGTGGTGAGCTATTTCACAGCTTGTGACATGGTAAGTGGAGGAACAAATCGCGCTGATGTAGTGCTGGTGTCACGTTTTGAATGCAAACTACTGAGCAAACAAGTTGTGATTCAGGAAATCTCCACAGTGGACAACGACAAGGCAAACCACTCATTCCCCAACAGATAAAAATTGCTGCTTTAGCTTTCTTCTGTTCTTTATTCTCCACAATGCTGTGTCATCATCATAAGTTGTAAGGCCAGTGGCAAGTTTATTTCATCGTTTTCAAACAGCTCCGGCCAGAGATCACCTCAAACACAAACAGTACTCACAAGCAGCATCCTCAAAGCATGCGATAAGGTCATAGCAATTCCAAGCAAGTCCAGAAACATCATAAAAGACTGTCCCCCTTTCACACCAGCATGGAGAGCTGCCTGCTTGGTGGGTAGATAACAACATGGGGATAATGATGCAACCAGTCGACTTGCCTCCAGGACAAGGTGATCCTCAAAGGTGATAGCCCTGATGTCATCGGCCACATCATCCAGGCTGTAGCATTTCTTGCCATTGGTGTCAAAGAAACGTCGACATATGAAACCTTTCATCGGCTTTTGAAGTGTGTGCTGGCCAATCTTGATTGTCTGAAAGGGTAGCTGGTCTTTTACACGCTGAAAGTGCACCTGAACAACGACATGCGCATGGTATCATGATGTTTCAGATATTTTGGTTTTCTCTGAGTTTAGAACATAGGGGTGGGTTTGTTCTACAGTCAAGCATGGTGAGGTCCTTATGCACTGGGAGGAAAAGTGATGCTGTCTGATCATTCTTGCCATTCTAACGATTCAAAATTCAAATTGTCCAGGCTGGCAACGAGATGAAGTCGATTGAAGTGTACACCAGAAGGATCACAGGCAGAAAGGTCAAATGGGCGGAAAGATGCAACGAGGTGCTCACCAGGCAGGGATGTATCACATGATGGGCTAGCACATGGTCACTGTGGGCTGTGTAGAACACCTACAATATAACACTTCAACATCGTCAACTCTCCCCTGCAAACCCAAAGCAGACAAATTTGCTGTTCATGCCCCCAATGTGGTTGGTGCTACTGGCAGACAGGCTAAAACCCATACCAGACAAAGCTGGGGAATTAGGAAGTGCCAATGCTGCCTGCAGCCCATTGCACAAGGGCCATAAGCACCTCAAGGCACTGCCTGCCAATTTGTAAAGAAAACTCTGTCTCCGGTGACTTCTGTTACCTCAAGAAGAGGGAATACTGCAGGGACGAAATACTCAGAAGTCACAGTGCACCAAAGAAAACTCAGTTTCTCATTCAGCTCAGCACCAGCCAATGCTGTCCATCTCTGACCTTTTAGAAAAATGCACAACTACACATCCACAAAGCGTGGCAACATGTCAGCACAAGCACACAATGTTGCTTCCCCTGGACCAGTGGTTCAGTGTGCACCAGGACAAGGCAATCATCCAGCTCCACTGCGTTGCTCACTGCCCTTTTCTGCCCTTTTCTGTTCCTGGACATTATAATTCAATGCTGAAAAGGCTTGCAAAGGGACTGGAAGCAGCATTGTAGTGTATTGGGGCAACATCACCACAGGCATCCTCACCTCCCTGACCGACCCCGACTCCTTTTTCTTGTTGATCACTGACCCCGCCTTGCACGACGATGGTCTCTTGTTCCTGGCTTTCACTTCCTTGTCTCGATACAGCCATGTCACTTTCATGAGAGCGTCCTCTTCCTCTTCATCGTCTTCGCAGATCACCTTATACACCTCGTGAACCAGTGCCATCATCGGGCTCTGATCCTCTCCTGTGGAGTTGTAGGGAAGCCGATGCTCAACACTGTGATTGTTGAAAGTGAAACACGTCATAAAGTATACACAAGCCTCTCAAGTCCTCAACATAGTCCCTGCAGTCCTTTTTGCTCTGAAATATGTGCCCATTATACAACATGTTCCTCCTTTTTGTTGCAATGAATCCCGAATACACATTTCTTCACAGTGTGCCAGCTGCCTGTTGAGCCCATTGTGCTAGGCACGATCCTGACAGAAAGCCATCAATCTGTTCTGTTAACATCACTGCACAGCAAGCCCAGTACTTTGCTGGCCATATCTGCACGATTCCTAGTAATCCAATCTCAACAGGTTCTTGCCGACAGATTCTCACCAATGCTGACACCCTGACTGCGCAGGGATTGCAACCTTTCCAAGAGATTACAACCCATGAAACATAGGCAAGCCACAACTCACTCACCGCTGATCAGCACAGACGTTCCTTTGTGAACCCTCCGCCATGACCCATCATCTTCTTTTGAACTGTTAAACGGGTCTTTTATCTCCACAGCCTGCAAGCAAATGTCACATCTAGCAATTAGAATGCCAGGACATTGACACGATTTGCATTCTACCCACAGAACAAAGGCACAACAGCAAAAAACAGGGGGCATTATTTGAGTGGCCTTGACAACAAAGCTCAATTTTGTGTTTATGTTCCTATTTCACATTAATCAAGCCATACAGGTCGAGATCCCAATAGGTACCGCACTGCCACTTGAGAAAATGGTGGCTTGACGGATCTAAACCATGTGCTGGGCTTTTTGATCGAGAAACTTGGGAAGACACAACAGCACCGAGATGCCATAACATCACATAAGGCACCCTGAACAGTCCCATGCACAGAAACAGCACCACCACCGATGTTACCTTGCACCGAACAACTGTACACTCGGCAATTTTCTCTGCAACAACAGACAAATTCGCTTCAGCATGGAAGCCACCAACAACTGCACAGCACAAGGAAAGCATATAATCCTTTGGAATTGTTTCTAGACACACAAGGCACCAAGTTCCCAGCTGCTGGATTCTCTTGTTGTGAAAACAACTGGCTGGATAAAGTATGGTTCTGTATGTTCCGCTGTGGTTTGCTTGCAGACTAAGCGATTCAGGACATCACTCCTGCAAGTAAGGACCACGGCTGGAAATGTGAGCTTCTGGAGCTGAATTTTGTCATGGCCCAACAATCAACCTGCAAACTGTACAGTTGTTTCAGATGAGCTTTTACGGGGCGATGCCGAGCAGGTGGTGTGCGGGACGTTTCTCTGGAATCTTTATTTGCTGCCATCCTTTGTCGATGTGTGTTACATCGCCCTGAGTGAATATGCACGCAGCCACGAAACCCATTTGCAGGGGCCCAGTCCACCTTTCTTCTTGTTGAATGGCCCGATCGCTCGCACTTCACGACTTTGGCAATTCCTTTCATAGGAAAAGTCCTGCACAACCATTGCCAAAGGATGTCAGGGCAACAGCAAAAATGTGAACTCAGACTACATATGCAGGAAACACAAGACAGGGTACTGTGCACAAAAAGTAGTGCTCATTCAGGACATGCCTGCAGCGCCAAGCAATGCACGGGGCACTTCAGTATTGATGTACCAGATAGCACTGAGCGATGGTGGAAGTTTCCCAGAAGTCGGACAACAAATGGGACTCCCCATCTTCTCTCTATCTGTGTGCTAGAGTGCAGCAGATTCTGTGCCACAGCCACAGGCGAATTTTGATTGTTGCTGCTTCTCAAGAGCGGCAACTTGGACCTGAACATCCATCAAGTTGCAGCGAGTCAGCCAGATGGTCGATTGCAGAACTGTGATTGGTGGTGGCAGGGCAATGGTCCCTTGCAAAATGGTTCGAATATGTGGGGACTTCTGGGAATCGTACATTGCAATCAGAACTACTATGCCTGGCATGGGATACAGGCACATGTTTGCTGCCCATCCAGTCGTCATCTAAGATATGGTATCCAGAGTGTTGGCATTTCACGGTACGCACATCGCGCAGCAACAGAAATGGAAGATCGTTATATAGCTAGCAGGATACCAAATGGTACAATGGCAGTGGTGGGTGAGTATTCAACGGGTATCTGTCACCTACATATATATTCTTGTACGTGGCGATTCGCACATCGGTGCCAATGCATGGTGGTGGTGGAATGGGTCTCGATGCTGTCTCCCTGTTACTAAAACCACCATTAGTACTGGCTAGGATTAGAATGGCAGATAGCTTTGCCAGGAATGGGGTGGACGTTGTGCAGCAGGAAGCTGTATGTAACTGTGAGCCTGTACAGGCCGCCACACATTTACTCTGCTCCGCTGGCAGCTTCATATCAGGCGCGGGTGCCTCAACATAGGCACACGGCCGTTGCTGTGGTTGGGGCCGCCTCATAGGGTGTCCCTGACTTCGGTTCGGTATTGGGTTTTGGTGCCTGGCGCACAGCAGCGCCCACAGCCAAGGGACGGCCAACGCCACCCGGAAGCGTGCTCTGCATATTGGTCCTATTACATACTGCTATGCTACGCACACTGTAGCACCTACCTTTGACCGCACCATAGGTGCCGGCTACACGCCGCATGCCCCCCTGGCGCCCTCACCTGGCGCGGCCCTTACCGATGACTAATCCAACACACCCTCACCTCGGTGTCATCCCGGGCGTCTGTGTCGTCTGTGTCGTCGCTCTCCATGGTGTGTGCGGGCCCGCTGGCCCTGGCGAACGCAACGGGCGTCGCGCCAAGCTCTCTCAGGCCCCCCGTATAAATAGCCCCCAGCCACCCCCCGGACCCCCGGACAACGCCTTACTAAACCACCGGGTCTCGAGCCGGCTCCCCTCTGGGCCACACAGGGGGCCGGGTACCCCGCCCGCCAATCCCGTTTCGGCGATTTTTGTGTCGCCCAGACCGACTCGGCTGCGCCCCTCCGGTGGGTCTGGACGGGTGTGAGCAACCCCAGGCGGGGAAACAACTTGACCCCGTTCTTCCGCCGAGCCTTGTCTGGTCCTCGCGGCAGCTGGGGCGTTTTCCGACCGTCCGTGCTGGACCTTCGCAAGGCTCCGCCCGAGACATTGCCGGCAGGCGGCCGCCGGCCGGCGCCGGCGTTTGCCGGACGGCCGCGGGCCTGGCGATGCGGGGAGGCGTCGCTTGGCGGAACGGGAGTACATCTTTGTCGCTGGTTGGGCTGCTGGGAGGGGGGCGCTCTACCGGTCGCTTCGGGCCGCCGTGATCCCCCCCGCCCCCCCCAATCCCCACCCCAACCCCCACCCTGTCCCTCTCCCTCCCGGTTTTTGCCTCCGGCGATCAAACCCCATTCGCGGTGCGAACCGGCCTGCCTTGGTGTCTCCAGGCGGCGGGGCCGCTCGGCATGTCACCCTGGCGAGTCGGCAACCCCCGCGCCAATTGGCGCCGGCCGCCGGCTGCGCGGAAATCAACCAAAGGGCGCCGCGCCGCGGAGCAGCAGCGTCAACGTGAGGGCCCTGGCCCTCGTGTGAGGCATGCGCGATGGAGGCCAGTTTGGCGGTCCGCCGCCTTGCGCTGCCGATCGTCCGGGGGACCCCGAGGCCGCCGAAGCCGATCGCAGGCCCCCTCCGCGCCGGACTTCTACCTGGCGGTGTTGATGCCAGATAACGTCCGCGGGGTGCGTAGCTTCCCGTGTTTGAAGCCGCGTCTCGCCCAACAGGTCGCCGGCGCCCGGCTCGTGGGAAGGGCAGCAGGGCAGCCGGGGGCGTTCGCCTGCCGGGGGCGTCCTGAATGCCTCCTCTTTCAACCCCCCGCCGAATCCCGGACGGGGGAGGCTTGCGGGCGCCGTCGGCGCTGCTCCGCCCCCCCGAAGCTGTCATTCTTCCGATCCGTCGCTCCGTCCCCATTCGGAGCTCGGGCTCGCTTGTGGGTGGGCGGGCTGCGTGGAGGGCCGGCGGGGTTTGGACTGGCGGCGGTCGAGGGCGGCTGCCGCGCGGGAACGCCGCCACTTTTGCCCCGCCCATCCTTTTTCGACCTCCAGAGTGGTGGTGTTGTGCGGTCGCCAGGTAACAATGGCGCTGGAGCAGTTTTCCCCCACTCCCACCCCGTCCCTTCCCTGCGACCTTCCAGATCTCTCTAAGCGCAGATTGCCTCAACGTGGCGAATTTCTGTTTGCTGGATCCTCTGTTTTGTGTTGGAACGCGGCTGGGAGACTGGGCGGTGCTCATGTCTTTCGATGGAGCGCCCAAGCTGGGGCCCACAAGTTTGTCTCGAGCCGCTCTGTGCCCGGGGAGGGGCGGGGGGGACCCCGGTCCGCCGCGCGGACGCTCTCACTGAACTCACCTCACAAGAGTGGCCGCGCTGCAAGCCCAAACGTGCGAGATTTTATGCGCTGGTCCAAGATTCTGCGCTCAAGAAATTTCCTGAACTGTTGGTCCTTCCTCCCAATTGCTCGACCTGGTCGACAAGGTCAAACCATCCTCTTGATGGAACATGCATTGGGTCAAGTGCTTCCACAGCATGGGAGCCCCAACATGAGAGGAATCCGTGGCGAAGTGTCTCACTTCCGTGAGGAGCGAACAGAAAGTATTTCAATCATAAAGGTAGAGGATTTAGATGTACCGCGATAAGGCCAAAGCAACAATGTTGGGGATTGAGGGCCCATGTGGGGTTGGACCAGAGCCTTTTTGACAAGGCTGTGAAATTGTGTTTGTATGCTGGTTACCAACATAACGGAGTCTCGCATTTACCTAAATCCAACCAGGGAATCCAATTCTGGTGACGAATCGACTCATTGGGTCGATCTTAACAGTTAAAGCAAGAATTGGAAATCGTTCGAGACTCTTGTAGTGGAGACAACATACTGTTGTTCAGCATTGTGACATGCATCAAAGAAGTGTTGACGGCGGGTGGGGTGGTGTTTGGGCTTGACACTTGTTGGACGCCAAGTGTGCTCCATTCAATGCAAAGTCTTCCATAAAAATCAGTTTGCTGATTTGGTATCCCCTTCGACTGCTTGTTTCCCAACCTCACGTCTGTTTCTCACATATGCGTTTTGCAGGCCACGAACCCCCTACTTTTGCGGATGCGCCCACCAATAAGACTCTTTGCATGTCATGCCTTCGTCAGCACCACACACAGAGCAAATACCTAACATAATATATCAGTCCCTCTCTCTTTTCTGTGTGGATCCCTTCTCCTTCCACGGACAAGGCCAACGTCGGTCAGGGGGTCATTGCGTTTAGGGTTCGGGGTGTCCGAAACAAGATGGACCGAGACAGAGCGACTAATCTCATGCCGATACCAAATACGCCGCGGACCCCGCCCACAGCGATCTATGTCCATTAAAGTCCGTATTGCACCCAGATGACCGCCTATTCGGATTCAAATCGATTCGGCCAGCCCCCGCCCGCTGTGGTTTGTTTCGCACCTTGGGCGGCCCGCGACGGCCCGCCGGGACTGCCCACAGGGACGCGGCGACACCGCAAAGGCCGCCGAGCGACAAAAATCTGAAAGTCCACAGCCGTCATGTCTTCCGTGCCTGCGGGGAGCAAGGAGGAAGCCGCTCATGGCGGCCAGGTGGGCCGGCGTCCAGCGGTTGGCCGCGCCTGCTGCCGCTGCGGGTCTCGCCTCAATCGCAGCCTGGGCGCATCGCGCGGGGGCGAGGGGCGCTCGCGATGGATCGATGGAGACCGGAGTTCGGGGTCTGATTGCCATCAGCGGCGACGGCCGGGCATGATCGCGGCGGCACGGGCTTGGGCGCCCTTTTTGATCGTGCGGGGCATTTGCAGCGCTGGGGTCACTCCCTGAGTCCAAGCTGGACGGGCGTCCTGCTCCGGCGGCAGGTGTTGAGGCACAGTGAGGGCCCGGGAGCGATCGCCTCGAATTGCTCGTTTGGATTTGTGATCGGCCGGTTGACAGCTCTGAGCGCATGACTTCTTGCCGCACGTGGCGCTCTGATATGCTTGCCAGTGCCGTTGCGTTCAGAGGCTTCCGCATCCTCGTACGCAAGGCTGGAAAAGGGCACTGAACCTTGAATTTTTGTTTGCCAAGAAAGGGGTGCCCCGTTGTGCTGAAAGCGCATCCCTCACCTGTCTGGTGGCTGCAGGCCAGGATGCGGGGCGCCAAGCTGGGCGCCGAGACTGCCCTCCAGGCCTACGACAGGGCGTACACAAGAAGCCGAGAAATGGCGGGCGAATGGCTCACAGACGTGAAAAGGTGTGGCAGTAGTCCCATTCCCAGCGCACCAAATGACATCCCTGGGAGGATGCATTTGCTACAGGAGGTGTCCATCAACTAAAGCGTGTGGCTTGAAACAACTCGACTCTGAAATCACGGCGTCCAGGGCGACTGCTGCCGTTCTGTGAGGGGCCTTGCCGCCAGCGCTTGTCCGTCAATCGCCCTGGCACTGTGGCTGGCCTGCTTTGGAAGTAGCCGGCCATGGAGGACTGCCCCTGGCGTGTTTGTGAGGCGAGAGTGGCCATTCATTTGTGAGCGTGTGACGACGGCTTCGCTGTTTTGTTCCCCCCAGGCGAGAGGCTGCCTTGCGGCTTCGTGAGTCAGACTGCGACAGGAGGGAGGCTGAGCTGGAGGCGGCACTGGCCAGGCTGCAAGAGGAGAAGACGATTTTATCCCAGCGGTAACGCGCCTGCTTGTCGCACCTTTTTTAAACTGTTGGCTCTTCTGCCTTGTTGTGGCTCAGTGACAATGTCAATCCAAAATGCTTGCCTGTCACCCATATTGGGCCATGTTTGCTGCTGGTCATTGTCACGAGCTTGTATGCTCTGGTTTGACCCCTTCCATGTGTTGTTCCCACTGATGATAGCCCCAGCCTGTGGCAACCCCATCTTCTAATCTTCCCAACAGGGCATTGTGGCAGATGCACTGCAGCTCCCCCTACCTGTGCTGCTGGAACTCCTGTGACCGTATTATTCACTCCATAGGTCACAAGAGGCAAAGCCAATTCACTATATCTGGTGATGATCGCGGGTACCAAATGTTACCACAGGGCTTGTTCCTATCCAGCGAGTTTAGGGTTTCCATTGGCGAAGAACTCAAGGCCCAAACATACACTACACAGAGCTGTTTCTGATGGGCCAGCAGGTGGTGTGTTGCCTGTCTTGAACTTGCTCGACACAGAATGATGTAATGTCCGCTCAAATTCGCTTGACCAGTTCCTCCCCACTTCATCTGTGCTGATCTGTGCACTGGGGTGTTCTCAGGGAAACCACATTTCTTCAGCAATCCCGGCAGACTTTGGATGAGAGTCGTAGGTGAGCAAGCCTGGTTGGTGGCAAGCTTGCAATGGTGTGTGGCCAGAGAATATGTTGCCACACAGTTTTGCTGAGAACCCGGTAGCTCGGAATTTTTATTTTGAGCATGAGGGTACATGAAGTACTAAAAGCGTTGGGGAGCTAGCAAGAAACAGCAGACAAGTATTTGGATGCCTGTGGCTGCTTCTTGCCATTTTTCAATCTGTAGCACTGTAACATGTGTCGTGATGGCAGGTTCCTGATCTGGGGCTTGTCATCTGAGTCAACGCTGCTGAGCTTATGCCATTGTGGACTGGGGTTGTTGTGCCAGGATGCCTTCGATGAGTGATGATTGTTCTTAGCTGCATGTGCATTTGCTTTGATTGCTTTGAAAATCTTGGGCAATCATGCAGTGCCCTTGTCTTTCGATGTTGATCAGATTATAGGAGCCCCATGTTTGTGCCCAAAATAGGCGCACTTGTCCAACGTGGAAAAATCATCGAACTGCCCTCAGACCCAGAAACAAGGCACTTGCAGGCACATTCTTTTGCTTCAGTGCTATGTCCTCAGAGTTTTACATAATATTGCAATCACAGAGTTTGCCTAGTTCCCTCCAAAAAGTGAAATGTGGATGATGTTGTTTTGTGCAGCCGCGAGGAGACCCTAGTTGAAAGAGAACTGGCTGTGGAGGAGAAGCACAACACCCTGCGTGACAAGGAGAAGAATTTGACAGCCTTCCAAGATGAACTCGCAGACAGGTGCTCTCCACCCATTCTCAAGGCCGCCATGATATATTTGTGTGCTTTTGACACCAGCTTGGTGATATTTGCTGCTCAGCATCGTTCCTGCATCTTGCAGCTAAAGTACATTTCAATGCAGCATATCTTTTGTTTATGCTGTACATTTGGATGTCACGTTGAGAAAGTCGATGCCAGTGTCAGCAAACGGCTGCTGCCAGTCAAGCCATTGCTGCCTTGTCTGTATACTTGTTCGCCAGCTGAGGCAGAGGTTGCTCTGCACAGTTGAGGCCAAATGCTGCAGCGTGGGTTATTGGGAGGGCATGTCATTTGCGAGTGTGTTGTGATCTGCAAAAATCGAATGCCTGTGACTGGCTCTGGCAGTTATCCACGCAAAGCATTTGTGATCCAAATTCTTCTTGAACATTCTATAGTATTTCTGTTGTGAGAGTGACATGCGCTTGGTGCCCTGGCTTCACAACTTGTCCATTAGCACCCAGTACAGTGGAAACATATGCCATGCAAGCCTTGCAAGTGTATGCCATTTGTTGATTCAGACACTCTGCAGTAACACTTGACACTGTAGTACAAAGTAAGGAGCATGGAACACGTTGAAACATAGTAGCAGAGAACATATCGCGTAGCAGCACTGTGGTGATGCTCAATCTTGTACATTCTGACTTCTTTTATGGCTCCACAGGCAGGAAAGACTCAACAAGATGGACACAGAGATGCATGAGAAGTGGGATAGGTAATTGCTTCTGTAATTCCTGTCCACGATGGTAATGTACAGCAATCTGCCTTGAAACAGTTTGTTTGAAACAAAGATTCACACATTTGCAATGTTTGAAACGTTTCCACAGTTGTGTACTGCACAACTGCACACCACTTGGTCTCCTTCCCTATAGTTGTTGCTTATTTGTGGTTGGATGCTGTGCTGATCCGCCAATTTGCAATGGCACCAAGAACACCAACAAACAAATCTGCAACAACAGAATTTACTGGCTGAGGGTGTCCTTCATCCCTTTTTGACGAACAATGATGGTGCAAGGATTGCAAGTGGCCAAGTGGCCGAATTCACGGAGCAGGAAAAGCTGGGAAAGGCGTGTCGGCTGTTGTTATGCCGACTGTCAACAACCTTGCTTGGGTGGTAATCCAGATGTTGCATCAATCAAAATGTGGCACTACTCAGGGCTTGCATCTGCAAGGCAACGTTGATCGTAAGTATGTGCTCAGATTGTGTCAAAATGTTGTCCAAATGTTGTCTACATCAGAATCCACAAGAATGTTCAGTATGCCTTGAGTTTTAAGTCTTGTACTCAGTCCATGGTCGTTGGGTCAGTTTTAACCAGTGCCTCTGGAATGCATGTTCAGTGTGTTAATTGTAAACAGCAACCTGTTGAGGCACTCCCCAAGGCCACCCTTTTGCAGTGTTTCATACGTGCAGACAGTGGCAGTGTAGCCCAGCGCTTGAATGAATTTGGCACTCTTCTGCAGGCGCGAGCAGGTTACTGCACACAGGGAGGCCATCGTCAGGGAACGAGAGAACAATTGCTCAGACAAGGAGCTACACATTGCTGAGCATAGCAAACGCATCGTTAAAAGGTTGTTGACTTTTTTTGTTCAGTCTTTCGCCTTGCTTGCCGATGTTCAGTGTTGATTTGGACCATGTCTTTCTCTGCAGATCATGGCTGTCAAGATCTTTTGATAGGGATGTAGTGATTTTCTAGATAGATACATGGCTTGTGGTCAAGGAGTGATTTCTTTAGACAGATATTTTGTTGCTTAAAGAGATTGCCTCTTGAATGTTATTTCATGTCTTGGGAAAGAGAATGCTTTTGCAGTGTCGGTACTGCTTGTGAAGGGTTTTGAAAGGCATGGCCACCTGCAGACTAACCTACAGGAGCTAGGGCTTGGTTCTGTTATGTGTGTGGCCACAGGCATCCTTCAGTATAGACA
>CAJHUC010002184.1:0-36919 GCA_905146915.1 Ostreobium quekettii
CTTTACTTTACTTGCTCCGTGTCTCGGGACAGCCACTTCCTTATGGGGGGAAGTGATGTTGTGAATTCTGGTGGATCCAGTCCGACTGGTGAATTCACTTCATTTTGTTGTATTGAGATGTTGGGGTGAGAATGGGTTTACTAGATACACTAGGGGATAGTGTGTCTATAATTTGATTAGCTGCCATTTGGAAAATGAACACCTGACTATAATTGTGGTACACACTTCCAATTGTAACTTCTGATTCGTTCCCCGCTCGCTCTCCGTGCGCCCCTTGTGGGCAGGTCCTGGGGCGCACCCAATAGGGTGCGCAACACATACTTTGGTATATCTATATTTTATTTCCAAAAGAAATTTGTGAATACTTGCACACCAATTGCCTTATCCTCTGATATTTAAAGTTCCACCAAATAGTATTTGAAGAATATTTTTAGCAACCTCAAATTCGTTAGTACTATTGTAGAGATGCAAAGTGTCAATACTCTGCTTAATTGGTTGATGAATTTTCTGATTAAGCATAATTTTGAGGTGCTTTTTCATTTTCTCCCTTATGTGCCACTAACATATTGTGTTTTTGCTATTCAAAAGCATTGCTTTGCAACATTGATGATGTAGTTGGTCCCATCACTTGCCATGGTTGTAGGAAAATACTCATCAGAAATGTGTTGGATATTAACAAATTTGTCACAAAAATCTTCATCTTCTTCTATTTGTGCACCCTACTCTTGCCCTTGCAGTGGTAAATTTACCTTACATGCTTGTAGATTCTGCTGCCTTAGATACAACTTGTTGTGGAAACTATAGGGGGTGACCCATTTCTGCTCATTCAAAAGCTCATTACCAAACAATTTATTGGCAAGCACATTCTAGTGCTAATGAGTTATTTTGCTAATAGTTGCACCTTCGATAAATTAAAAGAATTTGCAGTACTAAGGGAATGCCCTCCGAATCCTTGCTTTTCGTATCCAAGGCCAAGAAAAGCATTGGACATACCATTCTAAGGGCACAACTTCAAGGTGCCACTATTTAGGGTATTTTAGGAAGTGGGAATTTGGGGCCCCAAGGTTCCCAAGGGAAAGCCTTTACTTTGGACTCCCCACGGCACTTGGAGGCCTCTCCTTTCCCTTAATATACTAAAGAGGGAATTATAGATAATTTACTAGGATTATTAGAAATGTTCCCCCTCGGCTCTAGTAAATGGGAGAGAAGCTGGGGCTTATTCAGCCCCATGTAGGATAGCCTGGAGCCACGGAAGCTTCCTGGCTTGATAGGACTATAAAATTGGCGTACATGCGCCACTCTATAATTCCATATTCTATTTCTCGCATTCGTGACTGATCCTTGCCCACTTTGGGCGCGCCCCCTCCATGGCACGCCCCACCTCGCGGACCACCCACTGTACTGCCTCATCTGAGGCTCCCCATGGGCCGCGTACCCTGGGCCCACCATGCGGAACGAACGAGCGAGCGCCCCAACTATGCACGCCTGGCCGGCGTCTCTGAGCTAGGCACAGAAAGATCGATGCCCCCGAAGCATCTCCATGTTGGGCGATTGCAAACGACTGAAGAGCGGAGCAGCCCGATCCTAGGCAGAATGCAGCAAAGATTGATCACCATGCCATAGCTACAAATCCATTCTCTGAATTTATGCTTGTGGCAATAGTCCGCTATGTTTATGTTATTATTGTTCTTTAATATAAACTCTTTGAACATCCATCAGTTGTGCTTGTAACAATTATGCTTCCAGCAAATCTTGATGTCCTTTCCTTGGCTGCATTTGTCTTTGTTGCAAGTCCCTTGGTTGTGGCGCCCCATTTTTTCCATTCCCATTGTACGCTCCAACAGGATATTCTGAACTTCTCAACATACGCGACTGTGGGTGTAGTAGTGGTAGCAGCTCAGAATGTAATACTTGTTATTGGAGCTTTGGCAATTGTTGTTGTGCCATGTACAATTGTCTATTATTCCCTTGCAATTCTGCTTGTTGAAGTTACCTTTGTTGCAATGACCTGCTTTGTCAACACCACAAATGCCCTTCAACATGTCCTTGACTATAGTCATGTAGTTATTAACCTGATAATATTTAAAATATTTACCCTGTAACTCGAACATACATATATGCAGTATTGTTGCAAAGCACTGCGGCAACCCCTTGTACACATCAACAACCGCCCTGCTATGGATTTGTTAAAGTATGTCATTATCCCATAACCCTGTGCCTTGCTGTGTTTGCCATGGCCACATGGGAGAGAAATGGCAATTGGCATTTCTCGCCCTACCCACAGGGAGAGATTTGCCTGCGCCCACAGCAAAGTGCACATGGGGGTGGGAGCCAGACAATTTGTGGTTGTGACCAAGGTGACTTGCAACGAGATTTGCATCACTGATGGCAAAGGGCGCTTTGACTGACCAAGGGCACCAGGCACGCCTAAGAGCCAAAGGAACAAGGACCGACCGGGCTTGGACAGCATGGCATGGAGCAGAGCGGGGAGTGGCCAGCGGAGCGGGGAGTGGCCAGCGGAGCAAAGGGTGGTCAGCGCGGTGGCGGCTAGTGGGAATGGGCGATTAGGATAGGCAAATCAGGGCGTGGATCTAAAAAAGCGTGCCTCGCTGGCAGCCATTCAAGGGCTGTTTCAAGGCAGAGCAGGCGGCGTGATTGGGCGCCGATAACGTGCCGATCATGCAGCGCTTCTCCCGCTTAGCATGCGCCCACTCGCGTCATTGGTGGGGCCCGTTCTAGGCGATTGGGGGTGGCACAAATAGCTGCCCATGAGGCACGAATCCCTCCAGGCATTTCCTGCCTCACAGGCGCCTATTTGCACAACCGCCAGGCCCGTTTCAAGGCAGGGCGGGCGGGCGTGATTGGGCGCCGACGACATGCCGCCCATGTGGTGCACCTCTGCCTAGCATGCGCCCACTCGCGCCATCAGCGGGGCCCATTCTAGGCGAATGTGGCTAGTGTGAATGGGCGCCCGTAAGGCGCCTACACCCCTCTTGTGCCTCACGGGCGCCCTTTTGTGGAACCGGCGGGGGCCAATCCAGCTGACCACGGGAGGTACAAACGGGCGCCCATGAGCCACCAATTAGGCCGCTCCTCTGGCGCGTCACAGGCGCCCATTCGCGTCGCCTATTGACGCTATTCCAAGCCACCACGGCCGGCGCGAATCGGCAGCCGCGAGCTGCCGATCCGTGTACCCTTCCCACGGCTCGTAGGCGGCCAGCCGGGCCACCAGCGGGGGGGCATTCGAGTCACCTACGGGCGGCGTGATTGGGGACCCGCCAGGCATCAATCTGGGGGTGCCTCTGGGGCCTCCCGGGCACCCATTCGCGTCACCTATTTGACACAATTCTAGGCCACCACGGCCGGTGCACATCGGCGCCCGCGAGGCGCCGATCCATTTTACTTTTCCAGGGCTTGCAGGCGGCCAACCGGGCCACCAGCGGCGGGGCATTCGAGTCCCCCACGGGCGGGGTGATTGGCCGCCCGCGAGGCGTCAATCCGCGGGGGCCTCTCACGCCCCGTGGGCTCCCAGCCATGCTACACATGGCAGTGATGCGCACCGCGAGCATTGGCGCCTCCCAGGCGGTTGCTCCCACCGGCACCCGCTGCCGATCCGGGATGCTGCCTAAGCTTGGTTGCCCGTATGCCGCTCAATCGCCCACATCGCCTGTTCAGCTGCAGTCTCTGATTGACCGGCAGTCCAGCGGCGATTGATGGCCCAACTTTGCCAATACAGTCGATCCCACAACGCGCCTGGCTGCGGCGATCGCCTGCTATAGTGCTCGTCAATTGGCGGTCAATCGGTGGTCAATCGCAGGATAGCCAAGGCGCCCGCAGCCAGTGCTTGGGCTGCCCCGCCTTGGGCCTCGCCCTCGCCCCTCCCACTGCAGACAGCTCGTTGCCGATGCTATCGTTCCTAGGCGCTTGCTCGTGTTCCGGATCAATACAGATGAAAAAACGTTCAAGAAAATAATGCGTCGAGCAGAAAACAAAAGGAATGCTGACTTGCAGCGGACATCCTCGTTAAAAAGCAAAAAGAAAAAAAACAAACGAAACAAAATCTCTCATGAATAATGGACACTATTAGCAGAATCTATTATCCACTTGCACCTCCGTTGTGCACCCACCCTTGGACGCCTAGGAGGACAGGACATTGTCAGTTCAAAAGAAGCCCATTTGCTTCCCCCTAATTTTTCTGATCAACCCATAAATTTTCAACATTATTTGATCTTGAATGGGTGCCGCAATATTACTGCTTGCAAGGTGCAGAAGGCAGCACTGTAAAGACTAACCGTGCAGTGGCCAAGGCACCAACTAGATTTTGTGCACGACTTCCCCTCAATACATATAACTAAAACACCAGTCCAGAAAATTATGTTCCATAGCTCAAAACCTGCCTTCGTTTTCATGCTGCAGTCACTACACATATTGGCACATCAATGGATGCAGAGAGTGGTACAACAAACGTCGCATTCCATCATACGATAATTAGTGCACGAGTTCATGCACCGGCTGGTGCACCATTTCACATGCTATTTGGTGTGCTTGACTTTATCCTAAAAGCTCAAATCCAGGTGACTAAAGGTCACTGCGATTGAACATGTTCAACACATGTTGATGATAGCTTTCATTCAACTACTTGCCCAGGCCTCAAAGACCGTTTCTATTTGGCCCTAGCACAACAAAGATTTGTATGTATTGTGTCACTACCATCAAGGAACATGTGGGTAGTCCAGCCGACCGCACGATGCCGCGCTGTCGGGTTAATCAGAGGACCGCGCTTGTGCAGCGCGCGTGGACATCCGGCCTTGTAGCTACATTCTATTTTTTGCAATGCATTGCTACATTCCAGTTATTTTATTCTTTACAATGCAGCTACATTGTGGCACCGCTTGCACTGGTTGTTGCTGTAGCAACTGCGAATGTGGTTCCAGGAGCAGCTATTGTACCTGTTGTGGTGGCTGCACCTACAGGGACTGTGACTGTGGCTCTAGCAGCTGTGCAGCTGTGGTTGTTATGGCTGCCGATGGAGATGAGCAATGGCTGTTGCTCTGATGCAGTTGTCCATGATATCTCTGCGATTCCATTGGTCGAGGTTGCCCCTGCTGCAGTGAATAGCTGTGTCCATCACCCTCTTGTCCTTCAGTAGGGTGCCCGTGTCTGCACTGTGGAAGCAGCTGTACTGGCTGCTGCTACAACAACAGCAATTGGGGCTGCAAGAGCTGCTGTTGCATCCCTTGTGGCTGTCTATGGTGTGACTGCATTTGCCCCTGCTAAAATTTCCTTGCTTGTTGCAGTGTTTCACCTTGTCCATACTCTTCCTGACCATTCAGCTGATGCAATAGCTGTTGCAGCACAGGTTGCAGTTGTAGCCGCGGCTGTGAGTGGCACTGTAGCTTCTGTGGGTGGTGTTGTAGTTGCTGTGACTAGCGCTGCAGCTGCCGTGGCTGTGTATGGTGCTGCAGCTCTGGCTGTGTCAGTTGCGGCTGCACATGCTCGATGCATTTGTGGCACACATCCTGCAATGTCTTGAAGAGGAAGGTGTAGGAATTTTTGTTCTCCTTAGAACACAATCCCGCTGAGATTGGAACATTCTGTGGTTGGCGCCTGTTGGCCCTGGCAATTTCTCATGTGTAACCTTGTATGTAGCGTCCACATGGAGGGTACCAACAGCATGACTGCGCAATAGGACCCCCAAGAGCATGGTAGTAGTTAACACGAAGGAAACACTATCCTTTTTTTTCCGGTCACATTTGCAACCCCGCCATTAATGGCTTGTCTACGTCTTCAACAGGATCAGAAAATGCCCATTGATCAGCCCGCGCCTTCAACTCCGATGATGGTATCGTGTTAGACTTGCTCCCCTGGGCAAGACGTCGACGGTATGCCACAGTGTCGCCGATCTATTGGTCAGTTGGTAATTGAGCGATTCCCTTTGCCTCAGGATGCATGTGTATCTGTGCGGGGGTCAGGCCATATGCAACTGCGTTGGATACCTCCTGGATAATGGACTGCTCCATCCCCCTCGTCTCCCTTTGGTAACCTGGCACTTCTTTATGCAAGTAGGGTTTGTTGCTTGTCCATAGCTCCACACGAAGATCATTTCAAGGATAGACAACCCGCAGGCGCCAAGGGCAGCGTTGCCGCCCTGCCTTGCTGAAAATCTTGTATCCGTACGTGGCCTTTATTTGTACCATCAGTCAATTTGTTGTCATTTACCTGGAAATAATGGATCCCAAAACACATATTAGGGCAATTGATGAATATGTCTGAAGGGATTGTGTGGGCTTAGTAAACTGTTCATGACGATTCATGACAAAATGCAAACCTAACTACAAGATTTGAGTTTTGCAGATTTACTGTTATGCTAAGCAAAAAGAATCATCTTTGCATGGTCAGCAACGCTCTCCACGTTTTGATCAGGGCGTACACCCCAAAAAAGCCGGTTGTCCTCCTGGACAACTGTGCTGATGCTGCCCAGCACAGGAGGCATTGTTCTCGGGTTTTGCTGTGATTTCATTTTGTCACCGAATAGGAATTTGCAGACGGGTTGAATTCATTAGCAACAATGAGCATAAATGGGCGCTGTACCGATCGATACCGTGATAAGCACCTAACAAGCTTTCGTGCAAAATGTCGGTAAGGGGGTCACGGAAAACAACAAAACGTGCATTTTGCGCACAGGCGGAATGGAAGAAAAAAGCCACAACAACAAACCTGCGCACAAACAGGCCATTTTTGGGTCACCCAACGCACAGGGAAACCGCGATGTTGCGCACAAACAAAATCAAGTTGGTGCTGGCCAAGGACACCCACAACCACCTCACAATCAATCCATGTGACCCACAAGTCGTGGGTGCCACATGGCCTTTGCAGCAACGATTACAATTGGTGTTACACGCAAAGGAAATTACAAGTTGCTAGGTCTAGAAATGGCCCCTCCCCTGTCTAGCACATTTCATCCCAACGCTCCAGCTCCGCTAAGAGACGCCGTTTGTACTGGGGGTGGATGTACCCCCTCCTAGCTCCACTGGCCTCCAACCAAACGTCACAAATGATGTTGTCGGAGGACACCTCCCCCTGTATTTGCCGCCCTTCCACCCAGCGCCCATTCAGTTGGTCATCGTCCGAGGCGTCAAAGCGGAGGGTCCCTAAGTTGTAGGGGGGTTGGGGCTTAAACTCACTCTCGTAATACACGACGGTGAACACTTTCACCGCCGCGGGCCCACACCCCTCTGTGGCCCTGGCCCCCTTGACAATGGCGACGTCAAAGCGCCGGCCCCATTCCTTGGCGTCGGCGTCGGACATGGCGATGGCCACCTGATGGCCAGCCTCTATGTCCCGCGCAGCGTCGAAGGGGATGTACTCTTTGTCGTTGGGGAGCGCGGAGAGGTGCCCGAATAGCAGGGGGCGCTCCCCGGGCGCCGGGCCTACGTCCCTGCACATTGCACCAACGGCGGGATGGTGAAGGGCCCATGGCAAGGGAAGGGGGGGGGGGGAAATCATCGCGGGCGGATGGAGCGTTGCGCGCGGATGCGCGCGTACCTTGCGACGGGGGCAGGGACGCCGGAGGCGGTGGTGGGCGCGCTCCCGGCCGCAGTGGAGGGGGTAGCAAGTGAGGCGGGGGACAAGCTGTCCAGCCGCAGGGTGGCCCCCTCGTCGATGGCGAACGTGGGTCTGCCACTCCCGTCCAGCGGGAATGTGCGCTCGTGCGAGGCAATGAAGGCCTCCCACCAGCGCACAGCCCCGGCCATCCGGCGGAGCTTGCGTTGTTTGATGTCCTCCACAGCGGCGGGGTCCCCACACACGTCGAGTTGGCGCCTCCACCTGGCGAGCTTCACGAGGACCCTCTTCTTGACGTCCTCAAAGTCTTGAAGTGTGGCCCGTGGCTCCCACCGCAGGTCGGCGAACCTCGGGGCGGGTTTCCCTGGGACGAACACCGGCCACCCGCGGCCGTCGGGCGTGCCCACCCAGGGGCAGTCCTTGCTGTCGTGCTCGCGGGCGTACACGACGGGCACCCCCCCCTCCAAGACGAACTTGAAAGAGTGGAAGCACCTGCCCAAAGGAGCACCCCGCAGTGAAGCACTGTCGAGTCGAGAGGGCATCACTGTGGCCGGCGCCGTCCGCGTAGGCACCAAGCCGCAGAAAGCGCACCGGAAAGTCAAACAAAAATCAAGGTGCCCAGCCCAGGAACGCCGCCAGGGACCTCGAGGGTTTGCGCGCGCCGAGCGCGCAAAATCTGTAAGGGCGCCACAGGGTGCCGGCCAGCAACAGACGCCGACCACACCCGCGAATGGGAGAGGACAAGGATGGTGCGGCTGCTGGGTTTGAAAACAGGGGACCAGCCCACTTCGCAACAAAGACATGCAACGCCTCCTGGGAAAGAGGGAAGCAGGATGGGGCGATGGCGCCAAGATCCACCCCGCAATCGCAGCCGCGCGCAGAAGCAAACGGGGAAGAAAACAACACAGCACGGCCTGCATCCAGGCGGCGGAAGGAACCCCGCAACAGCGGCCGCAAGCAAGGCGGCAACTTTGTGCTTGCGCGCGTGATGCGCGCAAACGCAGGCAAATCCCACAGTCGACACGGGGCGGGTCAGCAGAGGTCGCCCGGGCCGGCCGCCGCAGGCGCACCTCTTGTTGTCCCGCCCAGTTCCGAGGCCTCTGAAGGTGTGCATCCAGACGCCCGCATCCCCATCCTCGGCGCCGTCCTCCTCCTCCTCGACACCCCGCCGGCGGTCGCGAGTGTACCTGAGAAGGCGCCTAAAGTCGGCCACACGGTCCACCCGTGTGTTCACCTTCCGCGAACTGCCCATGCTCGCGTGCTCCCCCCACGCCCGCTGCGTCGCCCTCATCAAGTCCCCCAGGCACATCGCCCCCTCGCGGTTGATGGCGGAGGCCACCAGGTTGAAGGTGGCGTCTATCTCCTGGTGCGTGTGGCCCACGGGCAAAAAAAAGACGCGCACCTCCCTGAACACCCGCTCCCCCACCAGCATGGCGCAGAACCTGAGGAGGTAGTGGTTCTTGTTGTCCTTCGCCGTGTTGTCCATCTGGACGTGCAGCACGGGGGGTAGGCCGGGGCGGGGGGGGAGGAGCCCGGGCGCGGCTGCGTTGCAGCGGGTGACGTCCCTGATCATCTTGCAGAGGCAGGTGAGCGTCAGGTTGCTGGACGCCGCCCACTCCGGGAACGACCGGAACCCCCACCACCCGTGGCCGTAGGCGATCCCGCCCAACAGCTTGGTGGTCAGGGGCAGCCCCACCTCGTCCGCTTTGCTCTTTGCCAACTCGTGGGGTATCGCCGTTTTTGCCTGGTCCATGCCATCCACATTCAGGTACAGGACCTCCTCGGGGTGGTCGAGGGCGTAGCGCCTCCTTTCCTCCATTGCCCTCCTCGCTGCGGCGACGTACGCTTCGTGCTGATGGAGTATCTGGAGGGCGGCCTCCCTGGCCGGTCCTGTGGCGAGGGTGCTGGTCTCCTGCAGCCTCACGCAGGTGTCGCACTTGGCGAAGGGCTGGTGGCGGTACGTGCGCACCTGGGGGCCGCAACCACGAAAATTGAGGGCTGAGGGCTATTCGAATCGACAAGGTTGCCGTCGGCTCCGGGCGAGGCTGGACGGGGTGCCCGTGAGATTGTTGGGGACCTCACGTCCACGGGCCAAGGCTTACCTGGAAGTGGCGCTGAAGCCACGCCCGGCGGAAGGTGGTGTAAGAGACGGGCCCCTGGGGGGGCTGGCGGGCGGCGGCGGCCCGGCAGTAGTACTCGTACACAGACTGCAAGGTGGAGAACAGCCCCGCCGGCAGGAACTCCTTGGCCTTGACCTCTCCCGTGCGCCGGTCCCTCACTGTGCGGTCTGGGAAGGGCTGGGCGAGGCGGCCGACGAGGTCCTTCAGCCAGTCGGCGCAGTCGTGCCTCCCCTTTCCATGGTGGTGGGTCCTCCAGTTTCCGTGGTGGCGCACCTTCAGCACAACCCCAGTCCGGCCCCGCCCCTGCGTGCTCTTCCTGTACACGGTGTCGGGGCAGACGCCGTGCCACTTGGCAAACGCCTTGATGCACACCACCCTGCCCTTCACCCTCCACTCGTAGCGCTGGCGACGAGGGTCGACGAGGTCCCCGCTTCCGTCGGGTTCCACGGAGGACTCGCCTGCAAGTCGACAGCGCGAGATGTCCGCCCGGAGGTCGGCGTCAACCTCTTGGAACCGGCAAATCGCCCGGACGACCTTCCTGGCCACCAGCTCCTCGGCCGAGAAGAGGTGATGGCACTGGCGGGGGCAGCACTGGGTGGGGACCCCGGCAGCCAGGGCGTCAACGACGGCCCTCTCCACCTTCTCGAGCTTTCTCCTCTTCGCCGGCTTGGGCGAATCCACGTCGAGGTCGCGCCTGCCCCCCTGCCGTCCGAGCAAGTCGACCTCCGCTTCCTCAGGGAGGTCATTTCGTCGAAGCAGTCGTGCATGAACTCGACGGTCTCCTCTCGGATGCGGCTGGAAGAGGCGCCGGAAGTCTGCGTGGCGAGGTGCGAGAGGTAGGAGGTCGGAATATCGCGAGGTGCGGAATGGCTGCCACTTCGCGGCATGGCGCAGCTTGCGTTGGACGACATCGTCTCCATTGTGCGCGGACAACCAAGCTGTGGTGGGGAATGATGGAATGGAGTGGCCGTCCCGGTCCAACACCGAAACCGGTCAGCCGGGCACCGGCCGCAGAGGGGTCCAGCTGCAGGGCAGGCGGGATGGCGCACAGCCCCTGGGGAATTGCAACGACGAGATGAAGGTCCAATCGCGCAATTGCACGGGTAGTTCTGGCACCGATGCGAAGAAAGGAAAGGGGCGAAGGCCACAGTGCCCATAGGCGGTTTGCGCGCGTTGCGCACGCAAACACTGAGCAGAACAACTGGCACTACGGGCAACTGAAAGGCCAGTATGATCGTTGACCATGAAAGCCGTTTCACAGGAGCGGAGCTGAACCACAATTCGAAACATCCTCCAAGCAGCCATTCCGTACAACGCCGCAGGGCGGACGAGAACCGGTGCGTGCACAAGTTTGCGATTAGCACGCTCCCGGCGCGCTGACAGACGTCGAATTGGAGGTGAACTCCCCGCCACTCCCAAGGGGCGTCGCCCCACGTGGACGATAATGTCACGCCAGAGGGAGGCCGGGCGGACACGCGGGCAAGAAGTGCACAGAGGTCCATCGGACTACGCGTTGGCCCATCGTCCAAAGCGGGGCGTCGGTGGAAGACACGATTGGGATGGGGTTTGCGCGCGCGGCGCGCGCAAACCGGATAGGTTCCGTCCATTTGGTTTTCGCCCGCTGCGGGGTTTTGGACTGACATTTGCGCGCGTGGCGCGCGCAAGCGGGGTTGCGTTCCACCGCCCTGGTGTCTGAGTACGGCGAGACAAGCCCCTGCCGCGCAGAGGGGGAATGAGAGCAGACGTCACATGCGGGGCCCCTCTGCGCGCGCGGCGCGCGCAAAGGACTGCCGTTGGGGGTAGGGGCTCACATGTGGAGGAGCCGCGCAAAGGACCGCCCGCGGGGGACGGGTCCACATGTGATGGCGCCACGCAGCGCGCAAGGCAGCTTCCAGCGCGGTGCGTCCAGTCACTACAGCCATCGACCGCGGCCCCACACGGGACGAACGAAAAGGAACCGCCGCCGGCAACGACCACGCCCGACTGACGCGAACGGGGCGCCATGGGCACCGGGGCGGGCATGGGCCGGGGGGGCGCACCTCGATGGCAATGTCGATGAGGTCCCAGCGGCGCAGCGTGCTCCTCGATGCGCGGTGGGGAGGTGGTGGGCACGGCGACAAATGACCACGCGCCAGTGGGATCCACGAATATGGCAATTAGCGAATCCGCCAAATTGGAATATTCGCCACGTCAGGATTCGGGCACGTGGCCTCCACGCGATTGGAGACTCACCGACCAGAGGATTGAGTGAGGGGCGCGTGCCCGGCACGCGCCCGAATCCTGACGTGGCGAATATTCCGATTTGATGGAATCGGGGTGGTCGAAAGTGGGCGACGTGGTCCACAGGCGCGCATTGACGCCCACCCGCATGGCCTGCACCACGGTCGAGCAGCCCACGCCGAGAGCATTGAGGTGCGTCGCATCCGGCAGCGGCATTGCCTTGCCGCACCGCGCATGGGCTCGGCACCGTGCACGCCGCCCTTTGCTTGCATCGACGACCGCGTGTGCAACGAGCCTCATGGGTCGTAGTGCAGCAGTGTGTGGGGGGGGTGTGCGGTGTACTGCGAGGTTGCCTGGCTTCCGCACGCGCACGTGCTGGACAGCTTCCAAAGATTAGGTGCTGTGTTGGGACGACCGCGCGCGAGTGCTGTTGCGTGCGCGTTGGCGCGTGGTCACATGTGCAAGCAATCTGCCACATTCGGGGGGTACGCGCGCGGTTTGCGCGCGCCCCGCGCACAAGCGCTTCACATGTGGCCCGCTCGTCCGCATCCGGTGGAGGGCGGCCTCATTGGAATCCGGCGTCACATGTGCCCCCACAGCCGCTGGTGGTGTTGCTGCCGACGCCGGTCGTTGGAGGTGGGACCCACATGTGGCCAGAGGCGCAGCCGGCCTATTCCGTCGCATGCGCGACATGATCTCGCGGGTTTTCCCAGGCCGCGCACGGTGCTGGTGATGGCGGCCACTTGGAAAGGGGAATCATGCTCTCCAACACCGCCGAATTTGTAGGAAAGCGGCAGCAAGCCGTTCAATGCCAACGAAGTGGTGGCCGTCACACTCAAAATGTCGAGAGGCAGTAAGTGGTTGTTCGCGCACGTGGCGCGCGCAAACATCAGGCCAACGAGGCACGGTGGAACCAGGAGCCATGGCTTTATTGCAGGAATCCCGCCGTTCCACAAGAGTGCTAAGAGTTTCCCCGTGCGCACTGCAGGCCTGCACTAATCGGACATCGTCGTCTGAGAGCCCGCCTGGGAAACCTACGTATCGAGGTCCGGGGTGGCCAGCTGAGCCGAGGTGAGCTCCTGCGTCCCTTCCGCGCCGCCGACCTCGCCGCCTGGGGGAAGCACGGCCGTCGCGGGTTGCCGGGGGGGTGGCGGTGCCGGTGGGGCCCCGGCGGCAGCTGCCTTCTCCTGTGCGGGCGCCTGGGTGGCTGCCGATGGAGCGGCCGCGGAGGCAGGCTTCGTGGGTTCGGGTAGTGGTGGCTTCAGCGTCGCCCGCCACTGGTCCTCCTCCTTCTGGGAGGGCCACTGCTCGCAGCAGCCCAACCACACCGCCGTCTCAAGGGAACTCTCCAAGTCAGCGGTGTTGTTGTAGTCGTCCTTATTTTCGCGGTTCCACGTGACGAACCGCTTCGCCTGCTCGAGGGTGACGACCCTCCCGGACGCTATTGTGCGGAGGACCGACTTGCGGTCCCCGAACAGCATCTGGGCGAGCGCCCCCCCCCTGGCGGTGATGAGGCCGAGCTCCTCCCGGGGGATCGACCGGAAGAAAATCTCGGCCAGCTGGACCATGGCCTTCCCGAACATGAACTTCAGGGCTTCCATGGCCACGTCGTCCTCCAGGAAGTCCTGCAGGTTCTTGGGGAGGGGCGCCGAGCCCGTCGCGGTGTTCTGTGGAGGCAGTCGGCGGGGGTCAGGTCTGTCGGAAGTATCACTGCGCATTAGCAGCGAGAACGGCGAGAGGATTTGCGCGCGCCGCGCGCGCAAAGGGTTCAGCCAGGACTCACCGTGTCGTCCAGCAGACGGGGCTTCTCCAATGCCTGTACAATC
This sequence comes from Ostreobium quekettii, assembly GCA_905146915.1. NCBI lineage: Eukaryota > Viridiplantae > Chlorophyta > Ulvophyceae > Bryopsidales > Ostreobiaceae > Ostreobium > Ostreobium quekettii. Next base: position 13,730 of record CAJHUC010002184.1, read on the forward strand.
TCCTTCACAGCCTGGGACTCCGGATTCCGACCGGCCTTCAGGGCGGCGAACAGCTGGCCTTCGCGATGGAAGAGGGTCTGGAGCCGCTGGCGGGCGCAGTTGTTCTGCACAGCATTCGTCTCGAACCCGAGCGCGTCGCGTCCCTCCAGGAGGGCGGCGACCATCGCCGTGCCGGTGCCGTTGCAGAGGCTGAGCACGGGGCCAACGCTGGGGGTCAGGAGGCGCACCAGCAGCCGCGACTCCTCCAGGGACTTCTGGGTCCGGTTGACCTTCCTCTTGCTGTCCCCGACCAACAGCGCGTCCAGCTCGTGCCTCCCGCACTTCGACAGCGCCTCTGGCTTTGGGAAGAAGTACGTCATCCTGCCCCCCAGCCGGCCCCCGAGGTCGTCCGCCCTCACCCCCTCCTGGCCGTGGTTGAACTTCACAACCAGGATCGGGATGCCGTGGCCCGGCATCTTGGCCCCTTTGCGGAGGTGGGCCTTCTCGTCTCGACCCATCGTGATGATGAAGTGCCCCCGGGCGGGGTAGTCGTGCGCCTCGGCAAAGCCGTGCACGGCTTCAAGCATTGCCGCCACGTCCTCGTGGCGGGTGTAGATCGCCACGTTGAAGTGGCGGGTGCCGTGGACGCAGGACGTGGAGGGGGGCAGAATTCCGGACACGTGGCAGGCGTCCAGCGCTTTTCGGATGTCCCCGCCCTGCCAACGCTCTTCCGGCTTGTCCCAGGGCAGGCCGACCTCCGTATCGTGCTTGTTCATCTCGAATGGCGGGTCGATGAGGATGAGCTCCACCTGGGTCCACCCCTCCGCGTGCTTGTACGCGTCGCGCTCCCTCGCGTCGCCCTCCACGAGCCTTGCCTTCACGATCTTGCGGTGGGCCAGGAGCTTCCTGGGGTCCCGGTCGCCGAAGTCCACCCCCAGCCTGGGGACGACCCAACGCGCCACCTACAGCGGACGCCAGGGCACGAACCCGCTAGCCAGCTCCCGCAACCTGGACTCCTCACTACCACCCCTGATCGCGGGAGCGGCATTGTACATGTGTCCCACGAAAGTCGCGGTTGCGTCCTTGTCCACGACGACGGGGAAGTGTTGGTCGTCCGCCGCCAATTCCAGGTCCACGGTGGGGTGCCGGAAGGCCATGGTGTGCACCCTGTCGCTGCCCTCCCCCTCGCCCTCAACGGGGGGCGGGGGCACCACCGGCGCCTCCTTTCCGGGGATCCACGCACGGGCGTCCCGGGCTTGGGCCGGCGCGTCTTTGAGCGATGGCCGTGGGGTGTTGAACACGTCCCACCGCCAGCCCCTGGTCCGGGTCGCAATGTACTGTTTCACGGCGTCGAATATCTCGGCGCCGGAGAAACCCGCGCCGTCCCTCAGCGCCGCCCAGGTGTCCTCTCCGTGCAGGTCGAACTCGAGCTGCTTCAGGGTGATCCCCGCCGTCTGCCGGGGATCCGCCTGCGCACCACCAATATTTGCCGCTTACGGCGAGGACCCTGGAGACCGCGGAACGCACCGAGGCCGCATACTGTGGGAAATGTGAAGGTGGCGGAAAATAGGTTTAGGGAAATGCAGGCTGGGCACGCATTGCACGCGCCGCGCGCGCAAATGCAGGCGAACGTCGCTGGGTTCGGACGGTCGTTGCACTCACCGTCCCAACAATGTACGCCAGCTCCCACAGCGGGGCGATGACCACGGTCTGGAGGTACCCGAGGATGTCCACTGTGCTGTAGAGGAGGGGGGGCTGCCGCCGCATCCACAGTCGCAAGGCTCGGAGGAAAGGCTCAAGGAAGTCGGCCTCGTCCGTTGTCATGAAAGACAGCCCGGTTCCAGCCCCGGTGAACACGAGGTTGTCCTTCTGACACGGTCGATTGAGGACCCGGGCCTCCGCGTCCAACACCATGTCCCCGGCTCGGAGTCGGAACGAGAGCAGAGCCGCCTCCCGCTGCTCCATCGATCCCGTCAAACGCCCGATGAGAAGGGCGTGCGCCGAGGTTATTTTCTTCAACATGGTGTCCCCGAAGCCCCCCACTTTGGCCTCGTCGGAAATGGCATGGGTAGTGAGCAGAAACTGGGGGAGCCAGTGGTCCTTCGCAGTTTCGCTCACTCCGAGGCCCCTCAGGAAGTCCCCGTACTTCGGCCCGTCCGCCAGCTCCTGCGCCTTCCTCATCTTCAGCGGGAGCGGGTCCCTTCCACACCTGTCGAGGGACTGGACGAACTTGCGGAGGGTGGTGTTCTTGCACACCTGCAGCGGGTCCCGCAAACTGGCATCCCACCCGGCCACAGACTGGAACTCCTTCTCCCAAAGTTTCTCTATTTCCTCCTGGTCCTTGTTTTTCAGCCTCGGCAGCCTGTCAGTCAGGGCTGCGCAGAGATACTTGTAAGTGTGGAAGCGGGCCGTCCACTCGGCGTGATCTCTGAGGCTGACAAACCAGTCTGCGACGGTTGGGGATGACCACTCTCTCTTGCATCGCAGGATGGCCACGACCTGCACGATGTCGTCCGCGGCACCGCTGAGGATCGCCCTGAAGGTCTCCACGTAGTACGACTCGGGGTACGCGGAGACGTTCTTGAGGTAAAACCTCCACACCCCGCGCTCGTGTGGCCGCACACTCGGCGACAGCCCCACCACCTCCGACTCCCCCTCCAGAGTCCTGATCATTGCCATCCATGCGTCGTGGGCCTGGTGGCCCATGAGGGCGATGCTCATCTCCGCCGTGTAGATGCGGGAGGGGAAGTTCCTCACCACGGAGCTCATGTACTTCTTCATGCTCAGCACTTTCCTCTTTTTGGCCTGCGTTGGAAAACACCGTACTGTCGGAAACCATCAACATCAACGAATGCGGTGAGTGGTGAATCGCAAGGCGTTGAAGTCCGGACCCTGCAGGCAGGGTTTGCGCGCGCCGCGCGCGCAAAGGCCGTTCTTGTAAGCAGCGCCCCCCCCCTCACGGGATGGACCAGCATGCGAAAGGGAAGGGAGGTCCGGGCCGGGCCCCCGCCGCTCACCTCCTCTTGAACCTTCTTCAGGTCCCCGGGAGCGAGTTTTCTCCTCCGGGCCTCCTCCAGCTCCATCTCGTATGCCATCTCCACCTCGGCGCGCTTCTTGGCCTCCCGCTTGTCCTTTTTCTCTGACTGGACGGATCCCTCCTGGGGCCGCTCCATCGTGTTGTTGAGGCGGGTGTAGAACTCGAACCACCACTCCGGGTCGGTCCGCGGGTCCGCCACCCGCTCTGGCTTCGCGGCGCCCGGGGGCATCCTCGGCGGGCAGCCAAGCGACTGCCACATTTTGCGGATGAACGGTATTACGTGCACGGGGGAGGTGTGATCCGAGTAGTCGCCTACGGCCTTGGCGTCCTCCGACCTCAAAAGATTCTCCGCCCTGGCCAGGAAGCGCAGGTGGTCGTCCCCGAGTTGTTGCCTGAAGAACAGGTACACCGCCCGGTACTTTTGGACATCCTTGCGGCCCTGGTTCAGCAGCCTGACGTGCGCCTCGGTGGAATGGTTGCCCACAAGCGTCGCGAAGGTCGGCTTGTGGCGGGTGTCGTACTTGGCCTGCTCCTCTTTGGATCTGCTCGGGGTGTACTCGATCCACCCAAGGAGCTCCTCGACGCCCTCCCCCTCCACCCACTTCCGGTACATCTCCTCCACCGTGTGCTTCGCTAGGACGTCCACCTCGCGGTAGCCCACCACAACCACTGCCGGGGTGAGGTTGATGGCCCGGAAACTCCCGTAGAAGTACCTGACGTGGTCCTCCACGAAAGCCCGGGTCATCAACTCAACCGGCGGCCGCCGGTTGAAGCAGAGGGGGTTCCCCCTGTCGGTGTAAGCCGCTGCCGACGACAGGAGCTTCAGGAACGGCTCCTGAATCTCAAGGCCGCGGCTCCCGAGGGTCCGCCCGTGGACCTGGCGGACGTGGTGCCTGAGCCCGACGTACGCGAGCCGCCTCCAGACACCCAGCACCCCCGGCGCCAGCCCATCCTTTCTTGGGACGATGCGGACGCATTCATCGAAATCGTACCCGATATTGGGGTCGATCACCGCCTTCCGCGCCTCCGCTGTGTCGCCCTCCCGCCTGGCCGAATGGCCTCCCCCTGTCCCAGTGGCCTTGCCGGAACCGCCTTTCCCCAACCTCCTCCGCTTCTGTGGCGGCCCCTCCTCCCTCACCGGCGGGTTGGCATCCCCCCCAGTTTGGGACAGCACGACGACTTCCTGCGGGGCCGGTGCAGCCGGTGCGGCCACCTCTTTGCCAGAAGCACCCGCGGGTGGCTGGCCGCCGGTCCCCGCCTCCTCCTCCCCCGTCCCACCTACGTCCACCATGTCCACCCCGACACCTTCCTCCTCCCCCGTCCCACTCACGTCCACCACGTCCATCCCGACACCTTCCTCCTCCTCCGTCATGCCCACGTCCACCACGTCCACCCCAACACCTTCCTCCTCCCCCGTCATGCCCACAGCCACCACGTCCACTGCAGCACTGTCCTCCTCCTCTGTCATACCCACGTCCAGCACGTCAACCCCAACACCCCCCTCCCCCTCCGTCCCAACCACATCCCCCACGTCCACCCCAGCCCCCAGGTCGGCCACCACGCTGGACTCCCCGAGGAGGTCCGGCCTATTGGCCCGAAGGCACTCCCGCATCCGCCCGTGGAGGTCCGCGGCGAGGGAGTCCTGCAGCCGGGCCCGCAGCGCGCGGTAGTAGCAGTCGCGGCAACAGACCCTGCTTATCCCGAATCCCGCGCCATCCACCCTGAGGGCGGCCACGACCTGCCAGCCGCAGATGACGTGCACCAGCCTCTCCCCGCAGTGCGTGCAGGGCTCGAGGTCCTCCTCCTCGCCGGAATCCCCCAGGTAACCACCCGCCACGCAGTGCTCCAGGGGCTGGATGCCGCACGTCCTGGCCTGCCCTGGACGCTCTGCTGCGGGTGCCGGGGTCTCGCCCTGGGCGGACGGGGTGTCGCCTTCCCCGTGCCCGGCGGGTTCCTCGGCGTCGACCGCATCCTCTTCCCCCTGTGCCACGCGTTCGGAGGAAGGAGGGGGTGGTGGAGCGGGGGTCTGGGAGGGCTCCCCGGCAAGACGTTTCTGAGTTGGGGTTGCTGGCCGCTGTGAGTCGGTGGCCTTGGGCTGGGTGGGAGGCGATGGAGCTGCATCCCGACCCTCTTTCTCTGGCGGCGGCGGAGGGGGCGCAGTCGAGGAACTTGGACCGTCCTGTGGAGGTGGGAACGGAGGCGGAGGTGGAGGCGGCGTTGTTGCGCCCTGGATCGACTCCCCGCCCGTTGCGTCATCGCCCGTCCCCCGCTCTTCCCGGTGCAACGTCACAGGGATGGGCTGGGCAACGGGGATGCTCGTGTCTACGGGATATTCTTCCAGCCCCGAAGGCTCGCCGGTGTCTCCCTTCTTCTTCTTGGTGCGCAGGTGGGGTGTGAGCGCGGTCTGCACTCTCCGCGGCTCCCTGTACGCCGAGCCCTGCAGTGTATGAAATTCGATGTTGAGTCCGTGCGCTTCATCAATGGCCGGTGCAACGATGGGGTCTCTGGCAGAACGCGGGCGACTGCCTGCACTGCCGAGGGTTTGCGCGCGCCGCGCGCGCAAGCAGCCCCGATGCGGTACTGCCCGAGGCCGGCGCCTTCTCTTTGTTGAAGTCGGTGCATCACTGTGTTTCCCGGGTGCCCCTTCTCAAGTGAATCATTGAGAAAGCCATCAGCCGCAACCTGTGGGCACGCTCACAGCGACGGCACGCAGGAGCGATACTCTGAGGCACACCAGTAGTGCACGGTGTTCGTCTGGTGGTGTTTGCGCGCGCCACGCGCGCAAACCCAGTCGACGTTGACAGGTTAGCTGTACATTACAACCCCGAGACGTACCTGCGGTGGAAGGTGTTCGTCCGGTGCCGTTTGCGCGCGCCGCGCGCGCAAACCTAGTGGACGTTGACAGGTCGTAGTACATTACAACCCCTATTAGTCATTGGATAATTCGCCTCACTCCATTACCACTCCATCCTCTTCTCAGCCGGGTTCACGCTCGCGGCCGGGCCTCGCCCACGCTAGGCTCACGCCGGCACAAGACTCGTGAGGCCTTTATGCAGCAAAGGCGGGCGCTGCTCACCTGCTGGCCGCCTCGCTGGCAGCCAATTTTGCTCCCCGCTCCCCTGCGCCCGCTGGAAACAACCATATGGCTCTCCTCGGCTCGCGATGCGCTGTGTCGCTTCCGCTCGCTTATGGGCTCAAGGCGACGCGCGCGGCATGGCTGCGCTACAAGACTTCCCTCATTATCTCTTTAATGGCCGGGCTCCTCTCGGCAGCCGCTCCTCGCCTCGCTCCCTTTATGTTGGTGAGCGCTTCCATCGGCGGAAACACTTTGGCTTCCTGTTCATGCGCGAAACTGGTCAAGCCGCTCGGCCATAGGGTTCACAGACGCTGGATAAGCAGATGGCCGGGCGGCCACAGACTCAGACTCCCCGCTGCTTGCTCCCCGCGGCCGCTCTTGTTCTCGCTCTTTGAGGCTGGCGCTCAAGGGCGGAAACACCTCGCCTCCTCTCCTTGCTCGGCGATAAGCGCTGTTCGTCGCCGCTTCCGCCATGGGGTTCATGACGCTGCGCTGCGATGGCGCTGCGACTCCTCAAGATTCCCCACAGCCGGGTTCCCTGCCGCCCTCGCCTTTGAGCAGCCAGAGCTCACAAGGAATAACCGGCCGCCTCGCTTTCCCTGGCGGCGCCCCCTTACCCCACCCACCCCCGCCTTTTGCTCTCCCTCGCGCATTCTTCGGCCGTTTCTTGTGAAGCTCCTCTTCATGGCCGTCCTTGTGTGCCGCTGCAGGTGTGGCTTGCCAGGTGGAGCGCGGCGGCGGCCCTTGCTGTGGCTGGCTGCGGTCCGTGCTGTCTGGGGGGATCTCGCGGAATATGTGGCTGAGTGTCCTGCAGCTGACGAGGACGATCTTCCGATTCGCAGGATCGACACGTCACGTCGATGCGGAGGGGGCTTTTAAGGTGCTGAGGCACCTGCGGCGCCAGCAGTCCCACCTTGTCCAAGCCCGAGCCATGCCAGAGCCCCGCCACTGCCCGCCCCTCCAGCAAGGCATCCGGATGGCGGACAGGCGCATGGACCACGGCCGGGCCCACGCCCAGCTCCCCGGTGGCACCTGCCCCGAGTGGGTGGGCAGCCCACTGTGGGCGGTGAGGGGGACCCCGCCGGAGGACGGGGCCGAGGCGGTAGGCCTCGCGGCCCGGGCGCGGGAAGCGGGGCCGCGGGCGGCGGCGGTGAGGGCGGCAGCCGCGGCGACAGCGGCCACGGCGGGTGGGGCCGGGCGCGTTGGTGCCGCCGCCCCGGCATGCGTGCCGACTGGCGCGGCGGGCCACGCGGGCATGGCACCCAGCCTGGCCTACGCCACTGGCGGCGCTCCGCCGGCGGGAGGTGCACCCTCACAGCAAGAGGGTGCCGAAGAGGGGTACGGGGGGGCCGAAGGCGAAAATGCAAATTGAGCCTTAAATTTGATTTTTTTATTTTTTTCCTATTTTTTTTCTTGTAATTGCGCGCGCGGCGCGCGCAAAGGGTGTTTGCGCGCACTGCGCGCGCAAAGGGTGGCAGCTTGGTAACCCTTTGTTTTGGTGTGGCGCAGGGATGCCGTCACCCTGCAGATGCGTGTCCCCTCGTGGGGGGACGTTTGGAGATGCGCGGGCCGGTGGGACGAGCGCGGGCGGACCATCCACCCGCCCTGCTTCTGGTTCAAGGCTGCCGTCACCCCCGCCGAGCTCGTCTTTGGCTGCAAGGCCTGCTGGCTCAACAAGGGCCGGCGGTGCTGGGTGACGGCGGGCCCCCCTCCCACCGGCCCGCAGCCCCGCGGCCCCGTGGCCGCCGCTTGCGCCGCCACCGCGGTAGTGGGCATGGCGGTGGGCGGGTCCGCCCCCGCCCTAGGTCGGGGGCCGCCAGTGCCGCCGGGGCCGGCGGCCAATGCGGAGGGTGTCCGCTCCCCCTGCAGCCGTGCTCAGTTCCCGGGGGCGGGTGGCGTGGCGGTGGCAGGCCGGGCAGCGGATGCGGGGGTGGGCGGTGCGGCGGGCAGTGACGCTCGGTGGACGAGGATGTCGGGGGGGTCATCGGCTGGGGGGTCGTCCGTTGGGGAGCGGGTGCGCACTCAGGGGTGGGTGGAGGAGGCGCCGGGGCAGGCGGCGCCACCGGGTGAGGCGCCGAGACGTTCCCTGGCCCCCGTGCAGGGGCCTTGTTCACCGACCGGCGGTGCGGGCTTTCCGGGGGCGGGGGCCGGTGGGGTGGCCCGCGTGGCAGTGGAGCGGGGCAGTCGACTGGATGGTGGAGTGGTCCAAGAGGGGGGGGCCTTGGCGCCCGTGGGCAGCCCCAGTCTCCTTGACAACTTCATGGAGGCGTTCCGGAGGGCCCCCCGTCGCCCCTCCCTCCCGGGGGGGGTGGAGCTGCGGTGGGATGCCCCCGACCAGCCTTGGCCCGAGCACGCACCATGCCAGCCGCCGGCCCGCCTCGTGGAGGGAGAACGGGCGGCCCGGGTTAGCCGTTCGGAGGGGGGGGGGAGGGAGCGTGGCGGTGGGAGGGGGGGGGCGGATTGGGGTGAGGGGGAAGGCGCCGGGGGGTGGGGTGGCCTGTCAGGCGGGGGTGAGTACAGGGGGCGGCGCGGTGGATGGTAGAGGTGGCGGGGGTGATGTTGAGGAGTGGGGTCGTTGGGGGTGGGAAGCTGCACCCGTACTGTACCTGTATTTTTTAAAAACGTTGTTGAGCTGGTCGTGTAGAGCGCTCGGACTGGTGATGTGAGCGCTCTCAAAAATGGCGATTTTGCGCACAAATTTCATTGTTTCCCGATGGCCGATCTTGCGCACAACCATTATGCCCCAAAAAGCACATAATCGCGATGTTGCACACAAGTGCACCCTTTTGGACCTTACCGACATTTTGCACGAAAGTTCGTTACCTGCAGATGAAATGTCGCCAGCTTGAGGTGGGGTGATCAGTGTGCGGCTTGATGGCTGAGCTCGCTTTGTCATGTGGGGGCCAATGCAGGAAGCATTGACCTTTGACAAAACCTGATTGCAGTCGTTGCCACCATTCGTATCCCAGTACTCCTCGAATGCTTCTTTCGTGTCGAAGGTGAGCCACTTTGTGTAGAGCACACAATTACCCCTTTCCCGCTTGGCGGGCGCTTGTTCATCGCTTATCGCCCCCTCGTCTCGTTCGTGAGTGGGCATCCTTGCATAGGCTCAGGGTGCATCCCTTGCGCGCAAGTGTTGCTCGGAGTATCAGGCATTCGTGATGACGTGCGGGAGAGCGACGTGTTAGTGTGTATCGCTGGCGATATTCGGCAGTCTAAATGAAACAGCTTGTGTCCTCAGGTACCGTTGTTGATTCGGGAAGTCTCACATCGTGGCGACATCCGGCCCATAACTGTTCCCTTAGGGGACTGGATAGCCAGCTCGAGGCCCACAAGTACCCCCACAATAGCACGCGGCGGTTCCACGCGAGCCCTGGCAGTGGCCACTAGCCATAGTTTGGAACCGCGGCGTGTACATCATCAACAAGAGTGCGGACTTGTGGTGATTGTCAGGAAAGAGAAGAAGTCAAAATGCAGGTTCTCGAGGTCGCTATTCTCAACAAGTTGGGCACCCGGGGTAGGATGTCCGCTGATCCGTCTACCGACCCACTTTCTGGAGGGTGCAACCCCGGCCACGATTCGCTCTGAGGGCGGAGGAGCTGGGTAGCCGGACCGCGATGTCCGCTGATCTGTCTACCGATCCACTTTCTGGAGGATGCAAGCCTCGCCGCGGTTCGCGAGAGCGGTGGATGTTGTGGTGCAATCGCTTTGGCCGAGGGACTACGGACGAGGGAACTGTGAGCCCTGACTGTATTGAGATCCGAATACCCATTCCACAGCACAGGAACACCGATAGGCCTGGAATCGGCGAGGCAGTAAGGACGAAAAAAGGAGACCCTATAAAACTAAGGGGCAGTGCAGGGTGCCTTTGCACAAATGGTGTTCATCTTTACATTACATGTCAAACCCAATGGGCCAGAAATGCATGCATCCTGTCTGCAAGGACCAGGTCCCTCTGCAGTATACACCAGTAGAAAACAGCATGCTTGCGATGCCATTTTGACAGAAATTGATGCCATCACAGCCACTTTTTATGGCATCGCAATCACTGTGATGGCATCATTTTGTGTCAAAATGGCATCGCAGTTGGCTTCGCAAACATGCCGTTTTCTACCAGTGATATGCCTCTGCAGTTAGCCTTCTGAAGGTTGTACAATTTCTAGCACGCACGAGCCCTGGGCTCTCAGAGTTGACTGTTGGATTGTCTATTGAACAGTAGCTGTATTTCGTCCTCGTCCTGCACTCCCTAATTGTTCATCGACAAGAATGCCTCTTCAGTCAGCTTCTTGTCAGCCACGGGGCTGTAGGCGTTCGTGATGAACACGATCGTTTCAAAGGCCAGGATGCACGTGACATCGGCAGTCTCTACCGTATTTGGATTTTCCTGAACGTCACACGCTGGGAATATTTACATGATCCTGTCGATCTTTTGTGCCTCCCCTGGCAATCTGCAACCAAACAGTAGCTTCCTCAAGGCCCTGTAGATCATCACCAGATTGTAGTGCCCTTCGTCGATGTCAGCTTGCATGACTGTGTTCGGCATCTTGTGAGTATGTCGAAGGCGTTTGCCCATCTGGTTGTCATCCAACTGGTCACGGTTCTTCCAGGTGAAGCTGGTGGGGTCAGTCAACATATCCCACTCAGTGTCTTGGATCGTTAGTTGGTCAGCCAAAACCAATCAACTACATTAGTAAATCTACTCAATCATTGCAGATATTTCAACAAGGCCATGTTGCCCCATCATGTCTGTACTTTTGCCTGTCAAGTCACAACCTCGTGGGACAACCAGTGACCCACAATTCATTGTTCATATGTGTGCATGTCAAGTGTCTCAGGACACATTGGTCGCTTTTCCCTCCAAATTTCAAATTGACAGGTTCAGCAATGGTTAGTCCGAGGTTGGAAACCACAAAATTCACAAGGTTTCCACAGGTCCCCAGAAGCGAACGGCATATGTATGGCTGTTGCAGGACAGATACGCAATTCAGCTAAGGTGGAAATGTGAGTGCTGAAAGTATCAGACACTAATAACACACTTCTAGATGCCACTATTCTTGCCTTTGCTCTGCATCCAACTAATCAACCGGAGTTGAGAGAATAAGTACTAACCCCACCCTGTTGTTGTTGCTCTTCTATTGATTCAACAATAGTGGAACACATTAACTGCTGCCGAAGTTACTGATCAGCCAGCACAGATGTTCAACACCAAATAGCAGTTGGGCTCCCACCAGTTTTTCAAAATCTCAAATGCGTCCACAAGCCAAAAACCACCTCCTTGCACATGAACTGCAATCCGCTGTTACTTGGCAATTTCTGTACCCTAAGCCCCTGAAACAGATAAGTCTTCACAGTTTCAGTAAACGTACAACGTTGCTATTACAATATCATGCGCCAACATGTCATTGGACAAAATTAGCAGTTGAGGGTTCCACTCCCAGCCCAACTGGCAATGTCTGCAGGCTTGTTTTGAATGAAGCGATCGCCATGATTGGATTCCAGTTAAAGAGCTGAACTCCCGGAGGCACTTGGCTCTTAGCGGCCTTGGCAGCCCCAATGTGATGGACACCGCGTAATTGATCAGTATTCAGGAACATACCAAGACGTTCTGTAAGATTCCCAAGCAATGCTTGTCTCAAATGTTTAGTGAACTGTCAAGTCAACAATGCTGACCATCAGCTTTGAACGAATCGATGATCCAAGGACACCGGGGTCGCAGGGATCGAACTGTGCGGGTCACTGACAAGCTCGGCGCTTCGGTGTCGACGCTTCGGTGACCCCGGTGTCGTAGTTCTTAGATTTCCTGTGTCCTCTTTCGAGGAGGCCCCCACGCGGTGGGCTTCGGCTCGCCTCGGATCTCCTGAAAAGGTGTGGGTGGGGTCAGGGGGTCACCCCACTCGGAATTCTAGCAAAAGAGGCCCACTAAGGTAGGCAACGGTCGTAGGGAGCTGACCCCGAAAAGATTAGTCAGCGCTGCAAAAGTGTACTGAGGGAAAACGATGACGCCATGGAGGGGTGGCTGAGCGAACGGGTGTGGGGCCCACGGTGGAATTCAGCAGTGGGCGCCCGAGTCCGGCGCCGGTGGCCTCAGCCGGGCTCCTTAACGGGCGCTCCCGCCCCAGGCAGTACCAGTCGGCCCAGCCCAGGGCCTTGTCCACCCTCCCTGGGTCAGAAAATGACGGTGTGTGGAGCTCGATGGACGGATACCGGGCCCGATGGGGACGGTGCCTGCCCGAAGGCAGGCGGTCGCACCGACCGAAGTAGGAGCCGAAAGCCGAGAAGTCGAGGGCGACTCGTAAGTCCCCACTACGTATAGTACGGCTTCTCAGCCCCTAATGAGCAATTGCCAAAGGGCGCACAGCTGGAGGCCCCTTCATGGCGTAGGAAACACGGTGGTGAGGGGGAACGCCCTTCGAGAGGGTACAGTGATCGGATAGCAAAGACAGCGAATAGGGATGGTAGGAGAATAGCGGTCTGTCAAGAGATAGTGCCTAGCGGCGTGGGTCCGGCGCGACATCACCAGCGATGGTGGACACGCGCTCCCCGTGAAAGGGACAATTCAGGAAGATAAAAACAATAGATGATCCAAGCAAGCGGTTATCTTTTGGGCAACTTGCTCCCGCTGAGAACTTCCCAGGTTCCGCACACGACACGGACCTTTACGCCCTCTACATATATAAGGCAATATATTATGCGCTAGAAACATGCAGGGGACGCTGTTAGCGCCAGGTGGGATGAATATGGACGCCGGAGCCAGAGTTTTTCTCCTTCGGTAAATCCACATTGCTATGCCCAACGGACAGACCCAATGCCGGAATAAGGCATCGGCAACAGCCACCACAGGCTGCCGCTGTTCGTTGCGTTGTTGGTGCATTTCAGATACGCATGTACGGCTGCAGCCAAGCAGCCTGACCAGCGCCGTGAAATTGGGCCATGCCATGGACGGTGACCCAATTAAGTGTCTAATTCCATTGTACCACTCATTAGGTACGCTTCTAGACAGGAGGCGGCGGCGTCACGGCGAATAGCGAACGCACCGCAGCTTCTAATGTTCGTTTGGTCAAGAACACACTGGCGAAAAATGTGATACAAAGTATCACAATAATAAACCATTCAAATAAAATATACGTACATTATTTTTGAAACAGGAAATATCGCTGTGGCATTCTCTCAATAGAACAGAATTGAATAGGAACGTTAAAAGGGATCTACACCATGCACAGTGGCTAGCAGAAAGCACCACTTTGCGATGCCAACCGCGATGCCACATTACAATGCTTGTGACGGCATAAATTACTGTTAAACGGCATCTCAACCGGCATCCCCCCAAATGCCGTGTTCATCTGACGGACGCGATTGCATTTCAACAGGCTTTAACTGCCGAAAAGTCAATAGTGCCATAGAAAAGTGGAAATCAAGGGCGCCAAGTGCGATATTTATGTTAACACAATCTTTTCCCTACCCGTCAATTCTAATTATTCATTTGTGCTAATTGGCCATTGAAAACGACCAATGAGTGCATGGGGCTGTGTACAAGCGATGTGAAGTTGGGCCACGTAGTGTACTCTGGAGATTTCGCGTCAGCAAAGCGCAAGCGACGCTTGAACTTGGCATATTTAAATTCTGAAAGTCCGCTTAGAACTTCGAATGTACTGCAGAAGTACGTTAACGCACAAATGTTCGCATGCATTCTGTACTCAGAAACTTTGGCTATGTCTAGAAAATTCCTTTTCAGATACCATTGCTTTCCAGTAACAAAGAATGAATCCCATTTTAACGGTTTACCGCTGCATACTTCGGTGAGGCATTGCTTCAGAATTTTCTGAGTCTGGACAATTATCCGGGCATCGCAAATCCAATGCACGGTGTTGCAATAGAATAGCTGCGTCTCAACAGAAGCTATGATTTCCGTCTTCCATCCGAAGCGCTCCAAGTCGCTGGGATACGATAATATGTGAGACTTTGCGCTTTGGACGCTGTGATGCCTCCAGCGCGTTTGCGTGCCGCTAAACCGTGCTCCTGCATACACTGTTTTTGATTGTTGCTAATCCGGAGGTGGGATATGATTGCCCTTGCATTTTGGCATCAGCGTCTACGCCTGTGGGCATGCAGTGCACTTACTCCTCCATGCCTGTTTGTTTTGCATATAACGCCCTTTCAAGAAAATCTTGCAAAACAAAACAGTTGGAATACTAAGCATAGTGGCACCATTTTTTTATCTCCAAAGGGGCTAAGTTCCTGATGTGGAATGCACACTCTGTTTGTGGACACTCGGAGCGTCCATGCACCTGGTTTGCTGCGCTCTGGTTGCGACTCCAGAAAGCGCCGCAGACGCTCTCTAAAGGAGCCGGCTGTTGCTTACATATAACAAATGCAGGAAATTCAACAAGCACAGTAAATGCAGTATAGTCAGCAAGTACAGCTAATTAGGTATTACAGTAAATGTGGTATCTTTAGATTCGGAATTCGACACATTTCTCAGCCCCAGACACTAGTAATTTACAAAAGGGAGGACGCTCCCCGACACAAATTCCCGAAGAATTTTTTGAAAGGTTTTGGGAGGCCCACGCGCCTTCTGACGCTCCGGTGTCCAGAATGTTCACCGTTCCCCGCCGCACTCAGTGAGTTCATACTCCCCGCCTATGATGAGATATCGGTGTTCAAATTTACGAATTCGCTCCCATTCTATACAACAGTTCCCGACATCGATTGTTAAATTTCCCAGCAAAGCTCCCTTAGAACTGATTACCTACCGGCAGAAAATTGCGGACTCCAGAGAAGTCAAATTCCGCCTAGTTCCCCAATATCATCCGCTGTAAAAAAATTCTCCTCACCCTTTTTTGGGGATCTCCGACGTACACGCATTGTCTCGTCCTAATTTGGGCATCGCTTAGCAGGTTCCAAGAGGGGCAACTCAGGATGTCTTCCAGGCGTCCCCTTCATAGTTGGCACATGATTTTCATCTTGTTTCTTTCATTGAAATTCAGGCACCTGCAACGGAGATACGCGGATGTGAGCATTACACGAACGCAATCTTGTAATGCTCTTCTGGGCTAGAGTGGTATAGCCAAGTGTTTTAAAGCACCAAATCTCAAACCAATTTTTTCCCATGGACTGTTCTTGCAAGGCTGAATTGGTGCCACGGAAAGGAGATCCACAGAATCGGGCTTCCTAACCGAATATCATATAAGTTTAATCGTTTGAATGTTACCTGTCAACCCCAAATTTTTAAATCTGTGACAGTTCAGACACATTGGGACAGGTCCGCATCTCGCAGTCTGTGCCCCCATTTGATACATACATGAACCAAACAACTAGCAGCCTATGCCCCAACTTCATGCAATTCAACCACATTACTAGCTTGTCGATCATGAATAAATAATCTCATTATTCTTCATTTTCATTGTACCTTTATTCCATTTTGCGCCAGTGGGCGAGTATCGCAAAATTTGGCAAAAATCGGGTGCATTCGTAATAACAGGTAGCCTTCATGTATGGGTTAATCATTGCCTATGAAACAGCGCTTTTGATGCTGAATCGAAACGCATATGGGAATTACGTTTATGCCTTTTCTTTTTATTGTTTTA
Organism: Ostreobium quekettii; assembly: GCA_905146915.1. Classification (NCBI taxonomy): domain Eukaryota; kingdom Viridiplantae; phylum Chlorophyta; class Ulvophyceae; order Bryopsidales; family Ostreobiaceae; genus Ostreobium; species Ostreobium quekettii. Next base: position 29,406 of record CAJHUC010002184.1, read on the forward strand.
GGCGGAGGTTTTTCAATCTCTTCAAATGGAGTCACACATCAGCGCAATTGATGTGGCTGGTGTGCAGCAAAGACAACGTTATCAGGGATATGCAGATTTTCGTGTCGGGAAGTTTTCAGCAGGTCTCTAAGAGAGGGTGCCTTACCGGGATGCAATGGCAATTCGACGATATCTAAAGTGCATTTTCAGGAAATTGGCGTATTGATGACTAATATTTTTCTGATTATTTTACGGCTATTTTTAAATAGCAGGTATAGCATTCGTATGTAGATTGTTTCGGCTCACATGCAAAATGGGTAAAGCGATGCGATGTCTAATGGCACGCAAAGTGCACCACAATTCAGACCGCATGTATGGGGACGCTACCTCCGGCCATATGCAGCCGAGCGCATGCCCCATGAACCAGATGAAATACCGTAAAAGCACCACGAGTACTGGAACTATCGAAGGCGCTTTCGGAATAAAGCGTCAAGGACACGCCTTGCAGAGGGCTCTCCATTCATCCGTGCACAAGAACTTTTATTAATTTCGAAATGCACAATTTGGGAAGTCTAAAGGCATGCTCAATACGAAATTTCTGCAATGAAAAACATGCCATTCATCGTGTATTCTTGAAAAGTATTGATATGATTGAATACGATTCCTCTAGAGGAGACTCTGAGCTGCGACATACGTGCTGTTTTTTCGCCGTTTCTGAGCACGTGGCTTTGCAAATTTGCAGTGATTAGGCATGGACCATGTACCTAATATTCTGATAATGAACATTAAAAGCTCGGCCAAATATCTTTGGGTTCAGTGCAGGGACAGTATCTCGGCGCAGAAATGCGTATAAAAAAGTCAAAACTCGGAACTTTGTAAGGAAAGGTGCTATGTCGATTTTGTTATAATGCTGCCAGAGTCGTCCTTGCATCGACATAAGTATTGACGCTAGGGGGAGAGAAGGAAGGGGAGGGGGGGGAACATCAAATTAACGCTAAGCCAAGTGATATGCAATTTCTAGCCTAGAAACCACCTAAGATGGTTTTGAGGAAGAAGAATATCGAACTTGTGCTCATTTCGGTGGGTTGATAAATGTGATTCTAATTGACATTATAGGCGAGGGTGGCAGCCTTAATTGTTAAAGATTGATTCATTTTAAGGCCATTTCTGAACATCGAATACTTGCAGACGGTTTGGGAATGAGTCACGAGTTGTTTCTAACTGATTTGCGGCGTTTTTGAGTATCTTTCCTCCTTATGTCCATTTTGTTGCAATTACATAATATCTTAGCGGTCGCGAGTCAGCAGGAATTTTCCTCCCGTCAATTTGATGCTAAGTGTAGCACAATCGGCATGGTGTCTTACCTAAGTAAGTTTCAATTTTTGTGAGCTGAAACAAGGAACAATATTTACAGCAGTTGTTACTGCTAGCGTTGTGACTAGTCTAGCTGCGGGGTTCTGGCCCACCGTTCGAATGGCTCTTTGGCCTCGTAAGGCCATTGAGCTCACTGCGCTCCCACAGGCCATCATTTTCCTTCCTTAGCTCGGCATTCTTCGACTCCAGGTCATTCACCTGTGGAAGGGGCATCAGCGCAAGGTACCAATGAGAAAATGCCCATGTCGTGAAACTTCAACCTGTGCCTTCATTTCGTTGAAACCGCGAATATTTTGGGCTAACATGTCATGATGCTCGTGCATTTCACTTAGCATTCTAAACTATTGCATCTATACACTGTGTATATAAACTCAGTGTATGTTTGTTTAAATTACTATATCACGTAAATGAACTTCGTAATTTTTACTATTTTGAGATATTTTACTTTATATTTATCTTCTGTGGTTCAATGCCCACAATTTAATGTACGTAACCTTAGGAACCAATTTATGTACAAATTTATACTTAGGTACTGTTCATTATTTGTGTGACTTAGTCATTTTTGTCATTGTCTTGTTCGCAATTTTCTTACTCCTTACGAGTTGTTTTGTATTGTATTCTTGAAAGCCGTGCTGAAATGGACCAAAATCATGCAATATTGGTCGGGTTTTGGACCACATTCTCCTGCGAGGTCAGCCAATCGTGCAGTGACACAATGTTGTGCACCTGCACTGAAAACATCCTTTCTTAGCATTAAATATCCAAACAATTTGCATTCCTAACCTCAATGAATCAATTTGTGATTGATTGCGGCCAGCTCTGCCGTCGCACCCACAGCGCGAGTCCTGAAATGCGGCATTGGCCTCAGAGCCCTCGCCCAGGTGTGCTGACCAAGCTCAGCAACTTGACCTGCTTTGCGCCCAAGCAAGCAACATTGCCCAGCAACCAGCCCTTCGCAAAGCACTCCACAGCGCCTGAGCATCGCCGCTCGCTCTCCAAGCGTTTCCACCACATCAGCAGCCGCGCTCCAACGGCGCAGTACTCCCAAGCACAAGCGCAAAACGCCCTCCCAACACACCGAGTGCCACACAAGCAAAAGCCAAAATGCATGTTCCATCCAACGCTTGCGACAAAAACGGCGGATGACGCAAGCACCCCCCTCCCCATCCACTCATCTCCATGAATCCCCCACCCTCGCCAAAACAATGACCACAATCCCCGCGGCTCGTTCTGTGTCCCCCCCACCCCCCCTCTGCCCGCCAAAGCGCCCCGCCCCCCACCTTATCCAGCAGCGCCTTGATGGCCGCCTCCAGGTCCTCGATCTTCTTCTTCTGCCTCTCCCTGAACCTCAGCTGCGCCTCGCGGTTGCGCGCCCTCCTGACGGCATCCTTGTCGGTCCCCAGCCCCAGCCACTCGAACTCAACCGAAGGGTCGGAATTTCTGCGGGGCCTGCCGCCGCGCCGCGCCCCAGGGGTCTCCGGCGAGGCGCCGTCACTGCTCGGCGGCGTCTCGCTCAAGAGGCTGCCGACAAGAACGCCCAAAGGGGGCGGAACAGCCCGTCAGTGGTCACTCATGATTGATTGTGATCACCGTTGATGGTGGCAGAAGTCATGGCGCGCGGCAGCCCTTTTGAAGGAGCCCGACTGGGCCAGGGGGGCCGGGGGACCGGAAGAGGTTTTCGTTCGGACGAGACGGACGCGCGGCGGCGGAGGAGCGTGCCGATTCTGTGGCCGGGGCGCCCAGCCAGGGCCACGACACTTTTCGTCAGGACGCAGTTGCGGGGCGCGGGAAGGCATGCCGATCCGGGGGCGAGCCGCATCAAGAGGTCGTCCACGTCCCGGGGCCTCCCCTCCCCCCTCATAGCCCTCTCCTTTCGGCCAGACCGAACCACATCGCGCGACCACTCCAGCCACTGACGTTCCCCTCAGGCCCCCCGCCGCCCCCCGCGGCCCCATTCCCCCCACTCTGAACCTCGGCTCGTTTTTCGCCATCACATCGGCCCAGCGGCGACTCGCGAGAACCGTATGGCCGTCGGATACATCGGGAAAGAGCGAAACAAGATTCCTCCCCCCGGGGTGCGTCACTCACCGTGACCCCATTCTCCCAGCCTCGGCACCTCGGCTCAATTTTTACCGTCCCATCGACCCAGCGGCCACTGGCGGGACCAGTGCGCGTCGGAGTGCCACCCCAGGCGACCGAAAGCAAAAGGGGCGAGCGCAAGTGGCGGCTTTTTGTCCTGGTGCGTCACTCACCGCGTTCCGGTGTCGTCCGAGTTGGACGCGGGTTCAGCCGGCGTCAGCTGACGCAAGCGCTCTGCCAGGTCCTCCGAGAGGGTGGGCACCAGCACGAGGGGCGCCTGCGGGCCCTCGATGGAGCGCGACTCGCCCGTGTCCTGGTTGATGACCATCTTGGGCACGCCGGCGTCGTCGCAGACGATCGCCATGCGCCCCTCCACCCACCACCCGTCGGGGGAGCCAGCGTCGGGGTTCATCACGGAGGAGAACCACAGAATGGGACTCGAGGCAACCGCAGGGAAAGAATGACCGCTCGAGATGTCACAAGGCCGGAAAAGGTGAGCAGCAACGCGCTCCTGGTGCCGGGGGTGGGGGTGGATGTCGGGAACAGGGCACCCGCGGCCTCTGGGCTTGGCAACGCCTGATTGTGGATGCGAGGCTTGGCGCCAGGCTGGGACGGCCAGGGGGCGCCAATCGCGGAGCAACGGCGCGATCAGGTCAGCCAAGCGAACCCTGCGCGGTAGGCCGGGTTGTTGCCTGTGGACTCGGGCGGGTACTCGGGGCTTGCGGGCCGCGTCGCCAGCGTCCAGGAAAGCAGTGTGCCCCTTTTGAGCCGCTGGGGAACCTGGCTCGGGAGGCAGCTGCCTCGGTTGCGCAAGCTGCGGGGACTTGACGTCACCGGTGAGGTGAGGTGACGTGGAGCACGTGACGGAGGGCGCGAGCGCGTGTGGGACGAGTGCATGGCGGTCTGGGGTGCTGCGTTGGGCCCGGGGGGTCCCACTGGCTGGCTGGTGGGCATTCGGCTGATGCGAGTGATGTGTGTGAGGTGGATGCGTCCCGGGCCCGAGGGACCGGCTCGGAAGCGCGGGCCGCGGACTGGGGCGCGTCGGGTGCGACGGGGCGGCCCCAAAAATGACGTCCAGCTGCCACGGGCGTTGAAAGCGGCCTGTGATAGGGCCCCTGGCTTGGCGCCGGGCGCAGGCTACGACACACCTGCAACTGCGCCCTTCGTTTGCAGCAACTGCGCCCTTCATTTGCAGCAACTGCGCCCTTCATTTGCAGCAGCTCCGTACTTCAGTGCGGCAGCTGCAGTGCACAGCTGCGAGCAGGAGGCCGCCGGCAAGAAGCGAGCAAAAAAAGCGCTAGACCGGCGATTGGCTAATGATGTGCTGGTCGCGTGAGCAATGCGAGGCATTGTTTTTCATACCCAGTTGGGCCAGCTACGGATTGCGGAGAATATGGGAGCGGCGTGACAGCATCCCGGCTGACAGCTCGGCGTCGAAACGGGGACTGGCTTCACAGGGGATGGCGCCACTCCGGCCGAGTGGCGTCTGCAGATGTGCGCGACTTGAGCAAGGATTGCGCCCTCTGTCATAGCTGCAATGGTGCTGTGGCAATTGGCAGCGTGGGCATCAATGGGGAGCGACGCTGCAGTAGTGCCTGCTCAGCGGCGGCCGGAGTGCTTTGGCGGTGGCGTCTGAGCTTGTCAGCGCGGATGCATGACGTCACTGCCAGGTCACTCACCCAACACCTTTCGGGCTAGATGTGGAGTGAAAGTTAGATATAAGAGCTTAATAATGCTGGCTCTAAGCAAATGTTCAATTAGATTGAATTGAAATGAGTATTGTTCTCGAATTCTGCACCAAAAATCGCTCGCTGGTGAACCAATGACCAGTTTGCAGGAAGGATAATCCCAGCGGCGGTTTTCCCGCAGTCGACTCGAAGTCTTCATCACGCAATGACTGCCTTATGGGATCATGGGGCTGCTGGCAATGAGAAATACATCTGGAAACATTCATTCCTAAGGGGCAAGCATTCACAGGCAAAACCGTACATATCCTGAAATGGAAGTGTTTATGGGTGGTTCAATCCGCTGCAGCGCCGCAAATGCCCTCTATACTTGAAATTGTGTGGCCCCACGTGGCGGAATGCAGGGAATCTCAATGTGGTGTGGAACCTGCGCGTCGCAGCCCATCAGAAAACGTCGCAACTTTCAGTGGTGTGCGTACAGCCTGCGCTGCTGTACATAAGAACAGAGCAAATAGATTCACTGAATTTGGCAAAAGAGGAAACAAGATTCGAAGCAAGCGAAATTGTACATTGCACCAAATCTTCATTGAGAATGCTATTCAGCTGCGAAATGACTTGGAAAATGGAATGAATATTTACAGAATTAGTATTTTTGAATGAATGAAACTTAACAGTGTGGCAGGTATCTATTGATTTAGTTTCGGAATTGTGTCTTCATTTGTCCGAATTTTTTGTCCCCCTTTTCTAAGAGGTCAATTTTGTACCCACCATAAGTTCTTTCACTTCTATCAAGACTGACAGAGAACGCACCAGTGCGGTGCATGTGAAAGTACAGTGAATTGCGTGGCTCTGTTGAACTGCTGAAAACCATCAGGCTTTCCCCAACTCCACTCTGCATAAATACAAATAAGAATCATGAGGCGAGAGTAAAGCAAAAAAATCGAAAGTCCTGCTGACCAGCCGCTTCACGGCTAATGGTGTATGTGGAACATAGAGCATTTTTGCAATGGATTTCTATGGTTGCAGATATGATTGCAAATTCATATCCAACATTAGCCAGCGAAGCGAGGATGAGACAGAAACGATCTGCATACATACGCAACCTAACTGATATGCGAGCTGATCGCACTTCGCCACCTTGATGTTGGTGCCTTTAAAAATGCTCAAATGAGACTTACAAACCTGGAAGTCGACCGATCCTACCACTGCAATGTTTCGGAATAGTTGCGCGGCGGAAGGGCGGGATGGCTGCAATTGATTGAACCGTCATTAGCAGTGGGGAATGAGATTGCAGTCTCCTCTGCGTGGGAAACAGGCACCGCTCGAAATTGGCTGTCTCGAGGTCTCCAAGGCGAGCATTTATAGTTTACCAACGTCCTATACTATTCATTTCCGCACATGGAGCGTGTGAAGGTAGTTTCAGGTGTTTGGTGTAGGTTCCGATGACCCTCGTACCCTCAACATTCTTCACGAACATTTCATCAACTTCACTCGGAAATTGTCGGCATCAGACAAGCCTCTTGCAACGCCTTTAGACCCTATTTGAAAGGAGTCACGCTGCAGAGATATACTTGATGGCACACACACACAAGGTCCAAGTGCTGCCACGTCATGGAAACTGAAGTCCTCCGGTTGCCCATTTGCACATTTCGGGATGATCTTTGTTATCTCCAGCGCAGATGTGTCACACACCAAGCAACCCATCAACTGCCATAGGACAACTGGGAGACCCTCGACCAACAAAGAGCTTTTGATGCATGCAACCATGAGTCATGGCCCGTGGCCAGTCCATATCTGGCCCCAAGAAAATCAATCAGTGTATCAAATACGCACTAACAACGATGGTTCCTAGATATGGAGGACTTAACAAGGCTAGCCAAAGGACTACCCACCACCACGCCACCACCACATGCCAAAATGGGTTGCTATTGCAAGCCAGTAACTAGTCTCTAAAGTTGCAAGTGAGACCCCACAATCAACGTCAACCATTGATAAAGGCATCAACATGGAGGGGTGGCAACACCTGAAAGGGCTCTTTACGCTGATTATATAATACGGCAACGGACCGCAGTGGAGCAAGGAGTACACAGGGGGCAGCCCCCTATACACAAGGTCACCTATTAATGTCCAACAATCCAAAAGATCCACTTAATCATTCCATTGATTTTCCAATTTGGCTATTGAATATTTCTTTTTGAGATAGTGGACTTTGTTTATTGACAGTGCAAAACTACTCTATTTTGTAGCAATGAACTGTTTTGTTTTGTGATAGTGGCTAGGACTATTCGTTTTTGTGACAATGGCCCTGTTGATCTCTATGCGACAGTGGCCATGGCTGAGGTGTGACTGGGCTAGCCAAACGCCGGGAATCAACCGGCCAACCTTATTCTTTGCCTC